>JASANF010001610.1:0-48751 GCA_030248245.1 Trissonchulus sp. WLG1_4 | reverse complement strand
AGTATTAGTAATTAGGGTGAGTTGTGGGCGCCCAAGCCCAGAGTGTGATTTTTACGTGATCGCACTGCGAAATTCCAAAATCAATATTTTTTAATTAAAAACTGAACAGGAAAATAGATGGTGGAAGGAATTTAGTATTCTTTGTTGTTTTGAACATGGCTATGTGCTGCCTATCGTCTCAGTATATTCATTTAGATTATAAAAATGCCTCTCGCGAACTATATACTTACTTTTTGTTTTAAAATTTACTTTCCAATTTTCCGCCAATTTTTGAGAAATTACACGAAGATGCACCGACGTCTTCTGTGCACGGTATTTAGTAGAAGTGTTGGAGTGAACTTTCTATGTCGGGGTTGATCGTGCAACTGTAGAGCTGACTTTCTGAATCGAAGCATTGTTTTTTTAATGAACTGAAACCGCCCATGCTTGGTTTCGTTTTTACCATCGAGACAGAGACGAGACCATGCTTGTCTGGGTTTTTTACCCAGATCGAAACTGCCATTTTTAAAACATTTTTTCAGCCTAATAAGAACACGAAACGCAAATTAAGCAAAGCGGTCAAGAGGCTGATGAGAAATCGCAGATGGCTAGGTTATCGCTTTTTCACACGGATAATACTCTTTTGCCGAATCAATAATGTCATATTTTAGCGAGTTAAATATCAAGGCCCCAGAGATACGGAAGTGCTAATTGAATTTGCCATGAAACGAGTCAAGTCTGTGATTTTAACACTGACCAAAGATAACTTCCAGCGGCTCACACAGAAGTCAGACGTGTTTGCGGACAAACCGTGGATGATCGATTTCTGCGATGTCACAGAAAGTAATACGCCTATTCAAAGATTTCACTAATTGCAGCATGTTTTGTTAAATTTTAGTCTGTTCTAAACACATTGCTGTCGATTTATTGAAGTTTTATACACCAGTGTGGTCATCACCCTATAGTAACAATTTGTATATTCGTAATGGCAAAGTTAATTTGAAAACAAAAAATGCTTATTTTAGTGTGTGGCATGCTTGTTTAATTTTTTTTTGTGCTTACTATTTGTATAAACATGTTTGTTTAGATTGCCTTTCCAGTCTAACACGCCGAAAGGTTGCAGCTATTTTGGTCAGTTAATAACCATGGGATGGTCTTTGTACGGTGTTGGTCTTTCTTGATACGCTTATATTTACACCTTTTTAGAGTCGGACACAATCAGTAAGACTCTTGAGTGTTCACTATCACAAACTGGTGACTAGTCATCGTTGTGTATATATTTCATAGCTGGCTATATTCGTGGTAGTTTTAATTTATTTGTTAAATACACGTAAAATTATTCTTCGTTTGTGCCTGCCAGCATGCCCTTGTTGTTTAATATAAGCACATACTCCTTTTTGCTGTTACACGATTAAGCAATATTTAGTTTACTGATTATAAATATGTGGTCAGAGTGGTCTGTATTTTCAGAACAGCTTAGTTAACGTTGGTTCTGTGGACTGCGTGAAGGAAGAATCGCTTTGCGACCAATTAGACGTCGAGTCTGGAATCTACTACTATGATATCAAGAAAGTTGCCAAAGGGAGCGGTGAGGTAAATATAATTAGAATGGAAGCAGGCTGTGCGGAAACCATCTGTACATGTGTATTCATTCATTCATTAATGAGAACGGGTGATGTTAATACTACTACGGCTAAAAAAATGATTGCTTCGTTGATTACGTTAGTCACACCTACTGAGTACTGACAACAATAGAATGCTGCGAATCTGCCACTGCCTATACCGAGACGTTTACGCTGTTCGCTTGGACAGCTGTTCTTACTTTTTTTCTGTAAGGAAATGCATCAGTCAGTTGTGGAGTCCATCCATCCATACTGTGGGTCTGACTACACTGTAATGTGTTCGCTTGGGAGTGTGCTTGTAGCAACATTTACCGCAGCGTCGTAGAGGCAAGTAAACTAGCAAATCATTCGTTTGTGTAACTGAAGAATCAATCATATTGGTAAATGAATTATCGTGAGCTCTTTTATCTGTTTCAGAAACTTGAAAGCTTTGATGCCAAAGAATTGGCTTTTGCTGCTTTAGCTCGACTACCTGACATGGTAGAACTGTCGCCAGATGAACTACAGGTGACCCATGATAAATTCTGTTCATTACTTTTGGCACTAATGTCTTGAATATTCTCAGTGTTGTAAAGGAAGGGCTTGTAACTGTAGGATGCGGTATTCTTTACCACCTCTTATTTCGCGTGCATTTATTAATTTAGTCTTAGCCAGGTGGAATGGGTACGTAGTTTATTTGCCTAGTATGAGCACCTGGATTTTAGTTTATTTTTTGACAGTTATTATAATATACTTGTACGTAATTAGCCGAAAGACGAACAGCACATTTTGCTAGCTTTTCCTGAAATCTAATTTGCATATCAGTATACATTACAGCTGTCACATAGGCTCATTTTGCTGCTTAAAAAATTCAGCGTAACTAGTTTGACGATTGACTGTTTTTTTTTCAGAAAATACAAGCGAACATAGTGGCAGGAAAGGAACAGCCGTGGCTCGTAGAGTTCGCTGCGCAAAGTTCACATTCTGGTAAAGAGTTGGAGCTGCGCAAACTTCCAGCGCTGTTGGTAGATATGAAGGTGAGTAATATTTACATCATCATCCACCTAACATCATGTTACAACTGTTTTTTCGTAAAGAAACTGATTTGTTTGCGTTGATTTTATGGTTTATGTGGTTTTTATTCTATCAAAGGTACAGTGCACTAATGCACGTCAATGTTTAGTCGTGTATGTTTGTTCCTGATTGACTCTAGATTGGACGCGTGAACTGCTCAAAACATTCCTCAGTCTGTGATAAACACTATATCAGCAAATTTCCAACCTTTGCCGTCTTCAAGCGGACGGGTGGCTACGAAATTCATCATGGTACGATTTTAGCAACCTGAGTTTCTTGTATAGGTTAACATTGGACTCTCATAGCCATAAGTAATATTAACATCAACTTTTGTTGGTGGTGTGATGTATTTGTTTATTTTCAGAGTTCTATACAATTAATTTGAGATTCAGTGGAACTTCTGCAAGCATATTTAATCCGGCATAATAAACTTTGAAGGGCATAGTACATTTAGTGTATAATAGTGTCTGTAGTAGTATGTAACTCGAATAAAATATAACTCTTGACGTAATAAAGAGTGCCATATTATGCCATTGTCATGTTTGTGTGACTTTTTACAGGTCGCGAAACCGTGCATGATATTGTTGGCTTTGCGCGTGAATGTTCAAAAGTGAACGTTCGATCGCTGAGTGGAGATGACTTGCACAGCATTATTCAGAAGGAATCAAAGTCCCAAGCTTGGTTTGTGGACTTTTTTGCTCCGGTACGTTTGAATACTTGGTTTTCTAGAATGAATTTTGAAAATTTTATTTCATAAGTATGGCCTGGCTTATCAAAAAAGGCGCTAGCTATTGTCAGCCGTCTAGTATACTCTATACCATTGACCATTGTGTTCGTCCTTTTAGTACGGAAGATCAATGCACCCGTCACATAGTAACACTGTAGGAGCACAAGAAGTGAAATGCTATAGAAAAAGTTACTGCACTTTGTATGATGACCTTTTTACTGTTATTTTTCTGTCATAACGTTAAAGCATGTAAATAATTGGTTTTTTAGTGGTGTCCACCATGCATGAGACTGCTGCCAGAATTTCGTAAAACTGCTGGACATATTGGCGATCATGTCAACTTTGGCACTGTAGATTGTACAATACACCAACAGGCGTGTCAGCAAGTACGGCCAGTTTCCTGGCACAATTATTGGTCTTGCAAAATATGTATTTGTCAGTCAAACTGAAAGGAGAAGCTGGAATTTTTTATTCCATTGGCTGTGCCCATATTCTTCGGCCAATTAGTAGCCACAATAATATTATGCTGAGTTCTGCCCTTAGGCTTAGGTTGTCTGGAACGTGGGAAAGTGTCGATTGGGGCAGAATTGACCAACCTGGAAGTCTTATTTTGACATACAGTACATGAGCGTTTCTGTTTGCACAAGCTTTCGCAACTAAACTATCTAGAAGATATAGATTAGGTTTGTGTGTTTATATTTTGAATTAACGGGGCCACATTATTGTTGAAATGTAACTATTCCGCCCCTATTCTTAAATTGTAATTGAATACACATTTTTAGGCCAACGTTCACTCCTATCCGACCACCGTCCTCTATAACAATAGCCAAAGTCACTCCTTCGTTGGACTTCACTCTGTGGACGAATTGATTGGATTTATTGAGGTTCTACTATTGTATATCCTCTACAACTAATAATCCCCTCAGTGACCAAGCTGTGGACTGATTTATTGGCGTTTTCATGCGTGTTATATATAGCTTGTGTCGTCGACACGTTTTTTGTGAGCTAAATTAAGTCCAATTTAGCCAAGCATCGTTTTTTAGTTGCTACGTTTGACTCTGGTATACATTCTCATAAATGAGGTATCGGGAACCGAGCTTCCATAGCCTTCATTTCATTGTGAAACTGTATCATTGGAGTGTTTTTAGGACGTAAAAAATCCGCCTGTCATCGAGCTAACACCCGAAACTTTTGCCAGTCAGGTGAAAGGACGTAAGAAAACAGGTCGTCTTTGGGTTGTGGATTTTTTTGCCCCCTGGTGTGGTCCCTGTCAACAACTGGCTCCTGAATACAGAAAATTAGCCAAGGTAAAACAACTCTGAAAACGCTTGCTTTCATTTGGTAGTGTTTGTTGAGATATTTGCTAATCGAAGTCGAATCATACTTCTAGAATGGTGGTAGCAGTGGTGGGGCGCTATGCAAATACTGTGCTGAAGTCTTGCTTTTATGAAGTGACTACCATGTTTTCGCGTTCCTGCAGGAGCATAATTTTAAGTTCACAATAGACACAGAGCCGAGTGAAAATCTAGTCAGTTAGCTCAAACAAATATTTTGATGTCTTTTTTCAGATGATGCGTGAATTAGAAAATATTGTTTCGGTCGGATCGGTGGACTGTCAGAAGTATCAGGCTTTTTGCAATCAAGAATACGTCCAAGCTTATCCTACCATTCGTCTTTATCCGTCAAATAAAGATGGTTATGTGTAAGAATTAACTTTTTTAAGTAAACACTGGAACATCTTGCAGATTTTTTTAGTTCTAGTTCTTCGTTATAGCACGTGACAGTGATGCTCAGTACGATTAGAATAAGAATAAGAAAATGAGTCTCCGTTAAGACAAAAAGTAGATTTATCCGGATTGTCTGAGATTCATAGAAATCTAACCAAATTCACTCATTACAGATGTCACCTAAAGTCTGCCTATATTATTGTTGATGCGTGAGTATGCGTACTCATGGCATCTGACGAGCAGGGACAGCAGCTTTAAAACAAGGATCTTCGAGACATTATTACGCTTTAATCACAAACATGAAGCTTCATAGACATCGAAAAACAGGGAAGGACACAGCTTAGAGCAAGGGGTAGCGTAGACGAGCATGCACTAGGTTTTATCTGGGCCTCTGCACAAGAGTCTGGTATTCTTTGGTGTCTAGGTCCTAGGACCATTTAGGGTTTCCATCTCCCATGGGTCAGTACTCAGTAGTCAGTACATTTCAGGTAGAGGTAATATGCGACTATTTGGTTTTTTTTTACAGAACATACCAAAATTGGTTCACAGACGCGATGAATTTGCGCCTATGGGTTCACGAGTACATTCCCAGTGAAGTAACAGTTCTCAGCCACAAGTCATTCTTCGACAAAGTCTTGTCTAGTACTGATCCGTGGCTGGTCGATTTTTATGCTCCATGGTGTGGTCACTGTCAAGTTTTTGCACCCGAGTTTGAAAAAATAGCCAGAGTACGTTAAATTTTTGTTACTTTTTTTCATAAATTTCAAAATATTGTTTACGTTTCTGTTGTTGGTTTAGTTTTTACTCTGTTCGCTTTTTCAGTTGATAAATTTTTGCTATGTTAGCACTATTTAGAAGACTATTGTCACAATTATGTCAAGCTTTTTAAAAGTGGGACAGTCTGAATGTCTGTATCAGTGGGTTTTATTTAAACAAAACATCCAATATTATTTGACTAAAATGAAACACAGCAGTAAATCAATTACAGTTTGTGAATGTCATCTCAATGTCATGAAAACGATTTGGTCCAAGGCATATCTTATAAATGTCTGAATTGAGCAATAAAAGGCTCAAAGTAAACGAATTTAAAAAGTTGCGTAATATGTTGTAGATTATGAGCAAAGAGGGAGTGAAGTTTGGCAAGCTCAACTGTGACCAACATCATAGTGCCTGTCAAATGGCTGGCGTTCAAGCGTATCCCAGTGTGCGGCTTTATCCAGGAGCTTACGATGACTACACAGCGCAGGTATCGTATACTAAGTCTTACAGTCATATTGCATGTCGACCTTGTGTTTAGCTTGAGTTTTTTGGAGGCCAGCATTGATATAGAACCAGTCTGCTAGCGAAAAGGAATGCGTACTCTATATGTATACGTTTTGTTATGTTACAAAAATTAAGAATATAATATACTCTCTATTCTAGACAAGAAGTAGCTATACTTGGAATGCTGAGTACGGATTTGTAACACACTTCTTTATGAACTCACAATATAATTATCTGACGCCTGTTTGCAATATGGAGATCAGTCGATTTTTGGCTCGGTCGGCTATATCCCAGAAACGGTTGGGCAACCTCAAAAATGAAATTTTTTGGTTTTTATATATTTTGTTACCCAACATTTTGGAACCAAGAATCTGCAAGTCGCTTCGCTCTAAGTCAATTTTTCGCTCAGTTACACCCAAAAATACAATGACAGCCTGCTTTTGAAAACCACAATTTCAGTCAATCATGAATTTTTTGTCTCTTGTATGGAATATGGTCATTACTGTTTTTGCTTTTATCTGAGCGTATTACTACTTACCTCAGGAGCTCACATGGTGAATAATTTGCTCTAGTACTGAAGGCGGCCGTCACTGTAGCCGTTAATATCGGGGTAATTGGCTGTTTTTGGCTTAAGATTATTTGCTTTTACGCCAAATTTGCTGCTCCAACGGTGCGGGACGCACTTGGATTTTACATATGTGTTAGCCCAAGTATATCCCAAACATATGAAATCAAATATAAAAAATTCCAGGTGGACCCTGGTTTTTTACAAAGTTTTGTTTATATTAAATTTTACAAATTTTTGCAGTTTTAGCCTGTTTTGTCGTTTAAACACCCTACACGCTGGTTGGAGGTTACAGTACGCGCTTAAATATTATATATGAGAAAGCTGTACTATTTTCCTAACATATCGCGTCGAATATATAAATTTTCAGGTGGACCCCATTCTTTATAATATTCCAATTCTAGTCAGCTTTACAAGTTTTTGCTTGTTCTCCCTTATATACACTCTAAAGTCTGTATGAAGGTTATGTACACGTTTAAATAGTGTATATGAGAAAACTGTACTATTGGCCAATCCTACCGTGTCTAATATAAAAAATTCCAGGTGGACCTATGCTTTTTTCAAAGTTTTGGTTATCTTCAATTTATCTTTTTTAGCAAATTTCCTCGTTTGTGCATCCTGTTCGCTGTTTCAAGATTACAGAACGGCCTTAGACAATATTATAAAAAAGCTATATTATTTTTTCTAGCATATAGCGTAAAATATATAGACTTTCAGGTGGACCTCATGCTCGACAATTTCTTCGACCTGCAAGTTTCTGCCCTCTCAGTCTGTTTTTCACAAAATGCATATTTCTTGTTTTATTTTTGGCTTTCATACATATATATTTTTCAAAATTTCGACGGTGCGTGGGCATTTTTATGAACTTCTTTATCCCATTTTACTAAAAAGCTTGTCTATTTGATAAGTAATTTAAGCAGAACCGCATAAAAACAACTGTTATCAGCAGGCAAAAACATGTCTAGAAAGAACCAAAAAACGTTGTTTGCCAATTTTGACAACAAAAACTTGTCTAGACTAGAAACGAATGAAACGAACGTCACTAGGGAGTTTTGACAACAGAACCTTGTCTAGACTGGATGTTTTTCACTAAATTGCTCCCATAAACGACTGTTCTCGTCAGATATTTTTGCTTGGCTACAAATTATTTGTGCCCACGTTTGATATTGAAGTCAGTTGCGCAGTATGAAAACTTTAGTTGGACGGTTTTACTTTCTTTGGAATCTAGCATTTCTACTGACTCAATACCACTGCACTGGAACGGAATGCATTATTGCAAGCAGCAGTGTGGTACACTCTGCTTGCGGCGAAGGTGTAGCGTCGGAACTCATTTCACTGGGACGTTTAAAGGACTCTAAATTAACGGATAATAACATCGCGCCAGGTGTCAAAAATAAAGCTGACCTTGTACTGTCGCGCGGTGCAGGAATTTTCACCGACGATTTTGATGAATTTGCGGATAAAGTTGTTTGTCAAAAACATTATGTCGAGTTCACACAAACGTGGGAGGCGAACTTTATTAAGTTAACAAGAATACAAAGAAGCGGACTAAAAAAAATCGTTGCTTGTTTCCCAAAATGGAAGGAATATTTACCCACAGTACACCAGTTGTGGCACGACACAACTCTTATGTCAGTAAAGAAGAGTCTAAGTCTGTTTTTAGAGTAACCGCTCATCTAGTGCCGGTCGGAACACGTAAGTGTTTCTTTGTCATAATTTATTTCTTTCATTCTCAGTAGCAGAGATGCACGGAAGCAATCGGCGAGGGGGGAGCCCCAACCTTTGGCGGGAGGAGGGGTGGTCCCAAAGTTTGGTTTTTTTCGGCGACAGCCCGAAATTTTCAGCAATTTTCTGGTTTTTAACCCATTTTTTGGCACTTTTTCGACCAATGTTGGTTAACTTTTGGTGAAAGAAGGATTTTAGCGATTTTAGCGATTTTTTGATTTTTAGCGCATTTTTTGGCACCTGGTCGGCCATCAGGGACTGGGGGTGGGCGGTTGAGGGGGGTTGGATGAAGTCTGTGAGGTGGGGGACACCCCCCCTACCCCCCTATGTGTATCTATGCTCAGTAGTGCTTCTAATCTCGCATAAAAACTAGCTGGTTTACTGAATCAAAGCCAAGATAATGCGAACATAATTAGCAAATCTCAGGACAGTTTTCAGATTTAATCCAAGTGACTGTGACTTCAAGTTTGATTACAAAATAACTAGAAAAAATATATATAGCAAGTAAAACATCATAAGCAGAGCTTGGAATTTTGTAAAATATTATCTACATCTTAGTATGACACTGGACAAACATGATTTGAAATTTTGTTTTGCAAAAATGTTTTTAATTTGATTTTTAGCTTTATGCGCTCGCCACAAATATTACGTTTCGGAGTTGCAAAAGAAATATAATAACCTTCATTTTGATACATCTGCTGAGGATGGCCAGACTTATTCACGTTCTGGAAGAGTCATAATCCCTAAGTACGACTATTCGTTGGAAAAAGTGGATGACGTAGATAATCCCATCGAAGCCTGCGAAAGAGGCGATGCGTATTCTTTGTCGCAGGATCAGCAGTATCTTGGCAGCGATAGCCCATTTTCTAGCCAAAACACCTGCGATGCCGTTTCAAAACTACAAGAGTTAAGAACATTGCTTAGGCAGTTTGCAAATAAAGCCAATATTCCCAAATTTCATGTCACTGATCATTTTTCTTCATTGGCATTGTCCAGTAAATTAGAAAGAGCGCGCGCAGCCATGAAGGCCTCTAAAATGGTTTATTATACTATGGCCTCAGATGCGCCAGATGAGTTGGAGCAATTGGCAACAGACGGACGACCTACTTCTATTTGGTTTCAAGGCGAAGATAAATTGAAGAACATTTTAGAGTCTGTAAATGAAGCTTATACTAGTGCTGATAGTGGTGCAGTGCGAAAACAAATTCTTTCCATTATTACTCCTCACGTAACACTAAATCAACTGCAGCAATATATACCCGGATTAACAAGCTACTATTTTAAAGAGTCACGTCGCTACAGCAAACTTTTTGGCTTCGGCGCAGCGTCACAAAGTCAGAAGCGGAAAATAGTAAGATTCAGTCAGCAACAGTTGGACAGTTTTGTCGACTTCATCACGTCACCCCATATAGTGACAGACTTGCCATACGGCGTTGCAACAGCCCGTACGGATGATGGCACAAAAATTGAGTTTGCCAATTTAGTCAGAAAAATGATTAATGAACGTATAGTTACTCTGTATTTAAAGTTTCTAGAAGAAAACAACAAAAGCAATCTTGCGCTAAGCAGGTCATCCTTGCTAAAAATATTAAATTATTGCACTGCTTCCACTCAAAATGCTATTCAAGGTATTGACTATTTCACTCATTACGGAACTGAGGGTTTTATTAAGTTATCGAACATAGCTGAAAAACTTTCTACCCAACAATCCGAGCCGGAGTGGCATATGAATATGAAAAAACGATTGGTGCAAGCTAAGCAATACTTACGGGGAGACTATAAACTACATGTCAAAGAAGAATCTAGAATATCTGATCACTGTTCAACTTTCGCACTAAGTGACCACACAGATGCTAACTTTTACTCACACTCTCAAGACCATTCCCACGATCTCAAATGCGGAAATTGCGATAATTTACGTCAAGTGATTTCGGAAATAGAGGAAAAAGTTCACACAATCTCTGATAATGCAGAAATAAAACATGATTTTGAAATTGCTAAGACAGCCGTTTTTGACTGGAAAGCTCACATTTTGCGTACAGTTAGGCAAGATCAAGCACGTTTAGATATTCTGGACACTATGGAGCCGGAAACTTCTGCTTTTATTATAATGGACTGGGCAATGAAATGGGAAGAAAAGAGCGGTAGAGAAGAACAGTCGGAGTTCTACGGCAAACGCACATTACCATGGCATGTCAGCGTCCTTTTTATAAAAACCGATTTACAAAGTTTTGAAAAAAGAATTTTTGTTCACATTTTTGATCATGTCACTCAAGATGCATCAACTGTGTCAGCAGTATTGGTCGATATTTTAAAACGAGCAAGAAGCGAAAAACCACAACTGAGGAAAGTTTTTGTTCGCTCAGATAACGCTGGATGTTATCACGGCAATGAAATCATATCGCTAATACCGGCTATTTCTGAGGAGTCTGGAATAAGGGTAGAGAGGTGGGATTTTTCAGATGCACAGAGTGGGAAAGGCACCTGCGATAGAATGGCAGCTGTGATAAAACGACATATAAAATATTTTGTAAATGAAAACAATAGAGTAACAACAGCTGAAGAATTTGCCAGAGCGGTTGCATCACACGGAGGAATCCGAGGTGTGACATCAATAGTTTCGACCCTAGTCGAAATGAATCGACCAGTGAAAGCAAAAATTCAACATATTCGAAAGTTTAACAATTTTCAATACGATGGTGCTACCTTGCGGGCCTGGCGAAATTACAAGATTGGTCCGGGCTCCGCTATATCGACAAAATTGTGGAAAAACTTACGGGTGTCTCACAAAATTGTTACACGGTTAGTATTTAATGAAAATGAACAGCAATCTGAAGAAAATAATTCGCATGGTGCCAGCCGATGGAAACCGATAGGATCTAGATATAACGCAATAGACGAAACTGAATCCATTGGAAGTGCCGATCAAGAAACTATTACCAATATAAACACTGGCAATGCTTTGTTGGAAAATAATCGCATGTTCTCTTGTCCCGAACACGGCTGCATAAAAACGTATCAAACATTGAAGACCCTAGATGACCACATTGATAGAGGCAATCATGTCTTTATGCCTGAGCGACTGAGTCTAAAAGATGCTGTCATCAAAACGTACAGCCGCGGAATCGAGAAGATGGATACTGATATCGCTTATCCAACTCTGCGAGAAGCTGTTTTACAATCAGCGTATGATGCAGATGATGTTGTTTTCAGTCTTCCTATTGGATGGGCTCTGCGACACACGAAAAGTCCTCAACGATTTTCTGTTAAACAAAGAAAGTTTTTACTTGCTCGTTTTGATGAGTTCGAGATACGAGGAGCAAGATTTAATCCAAAAACATTGGCTTTGGAAATGAGAAACGCCAAAACAAACGAGAACACAAAACTATTTGAGCCAAATGAGTATTTACGCTGGCAGCAGATTGCTAGTTTTTTCGCACAAGAATCAATCAGACGAAAACAAAGGGGACCGTTACCGTTAGAAGACCGTATTAAGAACTCAGATGAATCATTGACTGATGATTTGTATTTAGAAAATGGAAACGTAATGGGTATGGCTGATGACTTTGTGGAATCGATTGCAAAGAATACAGCAGAATTTGAAAAAGAATCTGATTCCACCAACTTAGATTTTACAGTTATCCCGAAACGGTCTAGAACCAGAAAACCCAAGACCGAATGAAAAAGTTTCATGATTAGTAATAGTTAAACATGAAGTGAAACTTGTGGAAGTTGAATTCAAGTTATTAAATTTATATATGTATCTGACTTAAATAGCACGAAACATCGGCCGGTCATAAACACTAACGGCAGCCTAAAAGGGCAGAAACTTGTGTAGTTTTCAATACGTAAGTGAAATATTAAAAACAGAGTCCATATATTCCACGCAATATGCTGGAAGAATAGTATAGTTTTTTTCATAACTGTGTTTAAGGGCGTTTTGTAACCTTGAAACAGCGAGTAGGGTGCACAAACGAGGGAAATTGCTAAAAAAGCAAAAATTCGTAAAATTGAAGATAACCAAAACTTTGAAAAAAGCATAGGTCCACCTGGAATTTTTTATATTAGACACGGTATGATGGGACAATAGTACAGTTTTCTCATATACACTATTTAAACGTGTACATAACCTTGATGCAGCCTTTAGTATATAAGGGAGAACAAGCAAAAACTTGTAAAGCTGACTAGAATTGGAATATTATAAAGAATGGGGTCCACCTGAAAATTTATATATTCGACGCGATATGTTAGGAAAATAGTACAGCTTTCTCATATATAATATTTAAGCGCGTACTGTAACCTCCAACCAGCGTGTAGGGTGTTTAAACGACAAAACAGGCTAAAACTGCAAAAATTTGTAAAATTTAATATAAACAAAACTTTGTAAAAAACCGGGGTCCACCTGGAATTTTTTATATTTGATTTCATATGTTTGGGATATACTTGGGCTAACACATATGTAAAATCCAAGTGCGCCCCGCACCGTTGGAGCAGCAAATTTGGCGTAAAAGCAAATAATCTTAAGCCAAAAACAGCCAATTACCCCGATATTAACGGCTACAGTGACGGCCGCCTTCAGTACTAGAGCAAATTATTCACCATGTGAGCTCCTGAGGTAAGTAGTAATACGCTCAGATAAAAGCAAAAACAGTAATGACCATACTCCATACAAGAGATCATTCCATCACTGCCTGCTTTATTTTAGGAACCCTTTGGTCTGACAATAAACAGCCAGAATGCTGATCAAATAATTAATATTCTCAGACAGCAACTAAAAGGAAAGCTGGTAAGTCGCATGTTGGGATTGTAAGTTTATGACTGGAAAACGGTCACTGACACGACGGAGGCGTCGAGAATCTATTTAGATTAATAGAGTTGAGCCCCCTAAAACTTAGGATACGGCATTTAGACTTGGTAATATAGATGCCAGGGCTAGAATTAAAACCAGAAGTGGTTTCCCTTGTCCCTTTGCTCAGTTATTTTTTGTGTCCTCTAGTTGGCTTTTTTCTCATTATTGTTACTTTCATTTCTTTTTACATTAGCAGGAACTTGTGCATTGCATTGAGGTAATGCGACCTCAAAGATGTGCAATTTTAAGGTATATTATAAGTGAGTCGGTTTGTAGCTTCGAGTTATTTGTTGAAATTTACTCTTGTCAAAGATATCTGTGACTGACATGACGTAATAGGCGTGTTTTCAAAAGTGTTGTCTTTATTTATTTCAGAAGAAACCGTCGCAAAAGCCTGAACATTCGGAGCTTTAACGATTGCTGTGTTTTTAATTTGAATTCGAAGATTTAAATTATTTACAAAATTTAATTATTTTTGTTATGTTTTTGTTTTTATTTATTTTTTATTGACTTGTTTACAGTCTCGCATAGTATAATAATATCTTGTGCATAGTATCTTGTGCTATACAATTACTTGTATTTACGCGGTGAAACTCGGTGCTGCATTTGTAAACAACGTATTTTGGACATACTGTGCTGTTATTCTAGGCTTTACACTGTGCTGTTTGTTTATTATGCCTATCTTTGTAAAGTGTTGAAGTTAGACTAGATGCAGATTGCATAAATAAAGCAAAATATGTCAGTATAGAATAAGACGCGCTGAACTTATCTTGAAATTGAGTCGTGATAAACGCTTAATTTTTAGCTTTGACCTTGTCGTATTTGTGTGATAGTCTCATATTATGAGGGTCACTTTATCTCTATAACCGAACATAGGTCAACTAACGCTACACAAATTTCATTTTTGACGCAACAATTCTGTTTTTAGTTATTGTAAGACATTTGAGTATGATTTTTTATTTTTTGCAAGAAAAGAAAAGTCATTGTCCAGTGTCCAATGCTTGCTATGTCTCGATGTGCTTTAATGGTGTAACTAAATTGGACGCTACTCTTGAATTCTCACTTGTATTATGTACTGATATTATGTACTTCAGGACGTAGGTAGCTTTCGTTCTTGCATAGAAATGCTTCAAACCTTCAAATTTAGATTCCTTCAAACCTAATATAAATTTCCAAATTGAAAAGGAAAGTCAAATTCAGGACGCTGGTTTTCATGAAAAATACTGTCACAAACCTAGTATATATTGTTTAGCTAAGTAATGGTTCTGATTGGCAATCGCGAGTTGTTTTGATGATAATGAGAGAGAGCCAAAGAAACTGCAGTGTTGTGCGCTTTATTGTGCTTGCGTCCAAACAAATGCATATTATGTGTCATAAGTACGCAGCACCTTTACTGCAGGGATAGTAATTGCTTTACTACTAAAGACGCTAGCTAGTAACTAACTACCTTAAAATTTGATTCTCTAGGTATGGTATTCTCTTATAGCTACATACATAGGGAGGCACATGTCCACAATAGTGTATATAATCTATAGTCCTTAATAATGTGGCGTAAAATATTCAGCCATATAGTTTATATTTTAAGAAAGCTGGATTAAATATAAAGAACTGATATTGTAAGTTAATGTTAAAGAACAGGAATTGTTGCGGTAACATTCAACTTACTGTTCCATATATGCTACGTTTAGTTAAACTATGAGGATTTAAACTCGTGTTGTATTGCATGGCTACTTCTCTTTTTGTCAATTGAACTACTTCGGCATGTCTAGATGCTAGCAGTGCTTACGTGGCTGTATACTAAGTTTGTTTGCTTTTGTGAATGTACTGTATTGCTGTGACAGTTGTTACTGTAGGCAGACAGCTTCAGTCAGAGGGACCATATATTTATGTAGAAAGTAACTGCGTACGAAATTGTGCTTCTGTGACGTACAAGCAAACTGGTAATTACAGTTTAAAATCGGTAGAACAACTCTCGGTCCCCTGTCACCTGCCTAGGGCTGCGTGCACTTCACTAGCAAACACTAGATATAAAAATAACATGCTGCCACGTGCGCGCTGCTCTCCTGTTCCGGGCTAGCTCGAGGACAGGCTGACTAAACGAAACTCGCAGAGGGTATCAAAGTCAGGGGCGTGCTGTGAAAAAAAATCGTTATAACTTTTGCACTTGTACTTTTGCTTTGAAAATTGGCTTTTTCGAAACTATATAAAAAATTATAACTGCCTTTTCAAATAGAATAATTTTTATATAAAATATACTATTCTGTGTTTTAGTGCCATAGTCTTGCGATGAGAGACTATACATACAAGCAAAAGCACATGAAGCTGTCTTGCTTTTGGTGTTATTCTTCCTATAATAATGTGCCTTTCTTTCTTTAAATATGCTGGTGGCTACTTTTTGATATATTTTTGAAATTGGTTGCTTATGGATGTGTGTTTTTGAGCCGTCCTGTACATGGCAGATCGTACGTACCCGTTCTATTAGAACTGTTTCAACGTGCTATCAAACCTATTGCCTTTCAATTTCATTCATTTCTCAGTGAATCCCAGATGTAATTTGTCTTATACAAGTTTTTTATTTGCATTTGAATCCGTTAAAATTTTTTTAGTAAGCTGTTCCAATCATGGTTTTTTTGCGTAAAATACTGCGTATTTACGCGGTGAACCTTAAATTTACGCAGTCAAAAATAAAAATACGCCGAATTTACGCAGCCTTCATGCGCCCACCAAGCGGCAGTAAATCAAGCTTAGCCGCAAATTTTTTCCGATACGTCTCCAATTGACCAAATTTGGCCTAAAAATAAAAAAATTTTCCCAATTTTTTTTCTGGGGGCTGCCGCCCCCAGACCCCTGCGACTCTGTGGCTTACTATTCCTTGTTGTTATCTTTCCTCAAAGCCTATGCATCTATAAACGAGTACATTATACTGCACTTGCATGGAAAAAGTTTCTGATACGTCTCCAGTTCACCAAATTTGGTCTAAAAATGGGAAAAATAGCCCATTTTTATTCTGCGAACTGCCTGCCCCAGATCCCTGCAAGTTTGTGGTTTAGCTATCTTGCGTTTGTAAGGCGTTTTATAAGTGTTGAAATCGCTAAAATGCGCATTTTGACTATTACAAAAAATCGAAAAGTCATTCCACCCCGAAATTTTTTTCTGGGTACCAAACTCTTTGTCACCAAAACTCGCTTTTTGACATTAACTCCAGCTAAATGTATTGTATTAGAATTGCTTGACACACCGTCCAAATGCGTTGGCTATGTTTTTAACCAATTATATACTAGTTTTGGAAAAATACGCAATCGTTCCTAAAAATACGCAGTCAAAAATAAAAATACGCAGTATTTACGCAGTGCCGATTTTCAAAAAAAAAACCCTGGTTCCCATGGAAGATTTTATTCAACCACTAATGAGTGGTTTATTTATTTTTGCTGGCAGTCTGTGACATAATGCACATAATTGTTATTACTTGCGTACTTGTTGTTTTTCTTGATTCGGTTGTGTAATCCGTAATCTCCATACTTCACAAGTCAATAAATTTTTCTTTCATTAACAAATTTCGTCGATTTATATTATATTTAGTTCGCTATGGCTGCAGGTACAGTGTACACCTAGACCTTATGCTGCGTGGGAAGAATGAAATTTCAGCAGAATGGACACTTTGTGCTGAAGGTTTGAAATGTCAACTGTGCTAAAAGCGTAGTTTAAGGTGGTAGTAACGTTTTCGACAGTTTTGCAGGATTAACACTTGACAACTTACGATTAATTTTCAATCAATAATTTATACTACCCATATTAATTTAGGAAACTATAAATTATTATGAGATTAATGCTAGCTAAATTAGCTTGAAACAATCAATTTTAATTTTCACAGAAAATATTTTTCAGCCAGTTACGACAATTTTTCGTAAATTTTATGTTAAGCTAAGCCAAAGTAGTAGCTAGCCAAAACGGCCGTTTATTGAAAAAAGAAAAAAATGACACACGGGCATGTCAAAAACCTTCAATGTAGATGCCAAAACTTATCCTTCCGCTTTTTACTTTTTGAGATTACGTCACATTTATGTAACATTTCTTTTTGAACTTATGTACATTACACAAAAGTCCGCAAAACTTGACAACTATTAGAAGGATTTTGTTTAAAATTTGGGATAGATTGGCACACATATGTGTCTACTTTGTGGTAAAATTTCAAAAATTTTGTTAGCTTAAATTTTACGTTACATTAATTTCATTCCCAGAAATCTGTAAAAGTGTACTTCCGTGGACTAAATCTCAAGTCTCGATGTTGCAATGTTCTCATGCGTTATTTTACATGTTTTTTAGACAATTTCTGATGTGTCAATTTTTTTATTTGCATTAATTTAGCCTACTTCGTGAAAAAATTAGATTCAAAAATTCGTATTTTTCAAAATTCAAAAAAATTCAAAATTGAAGGTCCGTAACTTCTTTTCTGCATCAAATTCACGCACCAAACTTAGCATTAAAATTCAGCCTGTTATTGGCTATGTTGGTGTAAAAAATGAAATTAGTTGGAATTACACTGTCAATTTTACAAGCAAAACAAGAAAAATGCAAAAATTCACGAAATTTGACTACTTTAACAGTGTCTGGTGACCAGCTTGTTACACATTTAAGCTAGATAATGTGCATAAGTGTAGTTTCAGTCAAGTTCTTCAACGTGAAAAAGACAGCTATTAAATTCATTGAGTCAATCAAAAGTTATAGCACGTTATAAAAACTGTCGAAAACGTAACTACCACCTTAAGAGAATCTACTACATTCGGTACGAATTCAAGCAATATTTCGTAATAAAATTATATGATATTGATATGAAAACATACGTAAAACCACGGTTTTATAAAACCACCTTAATTGTGAAATCCCCACATGGGTTTCAGTGGTTTTCACAAAAAATCATGCGATAATTTCAACTAAACTACCCCAACTGTTGTCAATTTGTAAGTAATAACGAGCACATGTAAGCGGCACAGTGTAGTGCTTTATATTTCTACTCTGCCATATATGTACGTATAAAGCACCAATGCACCATTATGTGATACGTGCTCGAAACAAGTAGCTATCCGCAGGTGAACGCTATAATGGTTGCGATTGACGAAGAACTTGTTGCGGTCCACTTTTTTGTAATATTTTAAAGTTTTTGAAACCTCTTGGTACCAGAATTACATAAGGCAAATCGTTCGAGTAATTTACATTTTTTGAACTGGAGGAAGTAACAGAAAGGACCCCGTTTTACACCGGTGTATTACTTCATGGAGCAGTTAGCATCTTTCTCCGCATCAAAACAACTATGCGCTATACCATTTGAGCTGCTGATCCAGTAGGCTAAATAGAACGGAGGTAGACTGGTAGAAACGAACTTGCTGTTGAGTGATAACGTTCGACGTACATAGTTGTATGTACATACTTTGCTTCTAAGCTCATTACTTGGTTTTGGTTACTCGATTACTCGCCTTTTTTGCTGAAATTTTGTACCTGAACTACAGTTTCAAATGTAGTGAAAGCAGCCTTGTCACTCACACTACTTAAATACAGTAATAATTGGGGCTTGTTGACACTCGATAAAATTTTAAATCATACATACAGAGAGAGTCAGTCATATGTAAGGGTCAGAGAGTGAATCTTACTGACCGAACGAAAGGCGAGAAGAGTGATCGCCCGTTTTTGTATCAAGATATATGTAAGGGAAAGGGTGGTAGTAGAGAGAATGCTGTAAGGTAAGAAAAGTGTTACGTTTGTGCAGCGCTCCAAGGGTGCCATATAGAGCTTTTCTATATTTTGTATTTGCCATAGACGAGCAGACTTTTATTCTCGGGTTATCAGAAATTTTACGAAAGTAACACTTTATGAAAAAATAAATTTTTAGTTGCTATATAGGCTTTGAAAACGGGATATAGCGTCCTCAAGGCGTGATATCTCATCCCGTACACTGTGCGAATAGCGGGCAAAAAATATTGCAGTTAGTCGCTATTTTACAATGTGCTATATCAACGCTATGGCTATAATGTATAAATACATACATCCAGATCTCGACGTGGTTTTATGTAGTAACAATGAGGCTATGCACTCAAACATGTACATTTCAAACTTTGAGAACTGAGTAAACCTATGAGCTTGATACTAACGGGGACCACTAGCTGGGACAAGCCTAAGCCTAAGTTTAAATTTATACCTGAGATTCGGATCATTTGTACATTTTGCAATTACAGTTGCGAAATTACCCAACATAGAAACAAACATACCTTAGCTGAAAAATATAAACTATACCTAACTCTGTCACTGTGCAAAGTCGGAGTTTTAGTACTCTAACGATTACAGAGAACTAAAAAGATTTTTGTACTCGCAGAAGACGACGTTGACGACTCCTTTGAAGTTTTATTATTGCGTGAAGAAGCTTTTTGTAAGATTCACCTCAACACTGTTGATTTGATATTAAGTGTTGCGCACGCGAATTCTTGTTTTTCATTACGCCACGCTCTGTTCAAGCTTGTCTTTGCTTACTTGCATTAGAGTTGCTATAAAGAGAGGCTTTTTTCATATTTTCAGCTTTCTACACCTAGTCACACTGGTTTTTGTGTGAAACTGACTGCAGATTTTGCGGATAGCTTGCATTTCGTTGAAAGTCATTGTTTAGAAATTTTGTTGAATTATGTTTTTTACATATTATTGCATATTTTCCCACATTATTCACAGTGTCTATAGCATATTTTCACATTCTTTGATCATTGTATTCTACATATTAAGCTGAGGCGACGTTTTTATAATTATTGCAGAACGTTTTAACATTTTATTGAGGAATTGTTTAACCCTTGTATATTCTGACAACAAAAAAGTTATTGACGAGATCGATTTACTTGGGTCCATCTTTTTGCATACTTCTGCCCCGATTTCTTTTCCTCATTTCCCCTTTTGAAAACCCAGCTACTCTCTCTGGGTTGGTGTTTTCCACGTTGAATCTAGATTTCAGCAATGCTGAGTTCTTTTCTTTCCCTGCTCAACTAGCCATAACCAAACGACATTATCAATTTTTCCTAATAAATATAGTCAGAACAATTTTTTTCGGTATTTGGCTTTTGATTGATGACTGATGAGTTTTATACAAATTCTATTTTATATCTGCAGTACTTTTAATTAATTGTAAAATTAAATTATTTTCCTTTTCTAAAGAAATATGGTTGATTCGTTTTGAGGTTAGTTTCAATTTATTATTTTGTCTGTCACTCCAATCAGGTTTACTTTTTCCTGCTGTTGCTTTGAAACAGGAAGTATAGATTTCTTTTTATTGATCTATTTCCTAGAAAAAATAATGTCTCTGTAAAAAGAATTTTCTGTTTTCTACTGTCACTTTAGTCTAATCTGGAATCCTGTTTGGAAATTCCAAAAAATTTCAGACTCGTTTTCACCAATTTTCTTTTGTGTAGAAAGTCAAAGTTGAAATTGTACGTTTTGAGGAAATTGAAAGCTGTA
Source organism: Trissonchulus sp. WLG1_4 (assembly GCA_030248245.1). Lineage (NCBI taxonomy): Eukaryota > Metazoa > Nematoda > Enoplea > Enoplida > Ironidae > Trissonchulus > Trissonchulus sp. WLG1_4. The sequence goes on along the minus strand of JASANF010001610.1, from coordinate 27,756 downwards.
TAAGTTACAATTTCTAAGTCTCTATTTAATTTTTGGCGTTTATGAACAGATAAAAGGATTTTTCTACGTCGACTTGACAAAAATTCTAAATTTTAATCGCTGACATTTTTCCTTTTTCGAATCTATTTCAGGAAATAACCCTTTTTCGACAGTTTTTCGGGGAAACTTGATGAATGCTTTATTTTTTTCTTCAAACTACTTTGTAACCAAAGCCTCACAATACTTTTCGTAACCTGAATTTAACTCCTCTCCTTTTGTGCAAAGCGCATTGCATAGTTTGCAGTGCAACATTAGACTGCGTTTTATTTAGGCCTACGTTACCCTATACACTTTTATTTCGACTTTGAGAAGAGTTTCGAGTACATATGTATGTATGTTGGTTATTTTTCTCAAAAACATTATCTGCAGCCTAGTCTTAATAAAATACACGGCAGCTCGTTTTAGCGTAACAGCGTAAACTCTTTTTCCGATGAACCTCTTAAGATAGAAAAATATTTTGCGATTTAACAAAAATTAATGCCCCCATTTTCTGCTCTAGTAGGCTAAAATTTAGACGTTTGCGCGAAACGAAACGCTTAGGTTTTTCTGGGGTTGTGGCCGAATTAAACTTTCCGGTGTGAGCTGACAAATTCGTGTTTTTATTAATTCTGAAATGTGAATGCGAAGGAGAGGGTACCGTTAACCGTAATAAGTTGTTGTGATTTATATTTCCCAGCCTATCCGTCCACAAGCTAATATCGTAGAAAATCACTTTAGGACTTTTACCTTCGCTATCGAAAAACACAAACGTTTTCACATTTCACCATGCAATTTTAAGTTCAGAAAAAATTGCACAGTTTTCATTCAATTTTTGCAAAACTTTTCCTTAATTGTTGAGAAAAACATTAGACGGTTGTCATTAAATGGTACTCATTGGTGTTTCGCACTGAAAACGTCGACACAATGTACCTAGTAATGTACTTTCTAATCGTTTACTGAACCGGCGTTAATAACACCGCAGTTGGCCAATCAAGCAGTTTATAGGTTTACAATATTACAGGTTGATATTGAATTTAGTGGACAACTGTTCTGATTTTCTGCATAAGCTATTTTCCCTCGTGTCGGTGTAACTTATACTGGTGGAGGGCGAGAGTCTCCTCCTTAGAGAGTGTTTTCTTCTAGGGGTTATATCTTGCTTATACTAAGCTTTTATTTTATAATAGATTAAATTAATTTCTTGCTATATGTAACGTTCACGAGTATTGTTCTAATCATAACATAATATATTGTAACGTAATTTATTTTTGCATGCTTGGTGTATTTGAAACTAGTTAGTTGAGTGTTCCAACATCGGGAACATGGTTATGTACCCTCCTAGCTTGGTACCACAACCTAGAAAAAGTGAACGACCTTTCACGCGTCTCAGACTCAGTCAGACTGATTTTCGACTTTGCCACCACTAGCCGTAGGTGAACCGACCTCGGTGACGACTATAAATTAAAATTGACAGTTTTATGCGAACTGTTTCAGTTCTGTTTGTCTGTTTGTCTGTAGTTTTGAGTTTTAGTTTATGATTTTTTTAATAATTTTGAATTAGTACTTAAACTGTGGTGATTGTTGAAGGATCTGTACGTATGTACGTTTACGGAAACGTTTCTAAGTCGAACTCTTACAGGTTTACGATAACAAAACGTTATATTTCACCACAAAAGCCTAAAAGGAGATTTGTGATTCGGATAGAAATAGATTATTACGATTAGATTTAATTGGTTCCCTTGAATTCAGTAGACTAAGAATTCAGTTTTGATTTCCTCATCCTTCGTACTTTTTTCTGAAAGTTTTACTTGACTAAACTATGTCTGTTAGAATATACAAAATTTGGTAGTATTTTGATACCTAAACCTGATTGTTTTTTGACAATTTCAAACCTGGGAACGTAGCACAGGTTCGATATAACCCAATGACTGTGTTGTACAGCATATATATTGTGTATAGTAGTTTTTCAAGTACAGTTCAAAACTTTTATTGCAGCTGAACATAAACTTTGACCATAATAATATAGACATGACAGAGATTATTGTATAATAAGGCAAGTGTATTGCTATAGTATGTATGTATATTATAGAAAAGGAAATTTACTCTAAGGACGTTAAACTTTGAGGTTAGAAAATTTGGAAATTTTCAAATTCTCAATTTCATATTTATGTTTACTATTATATTCAGTGTATAAGTTTTTTGATAGTTTTCTTGGATTGACTGTATACGGTTGAATTCATTCTATTTTATCCTATACACCATGTTCTTACAAAGTGGCATATCTGCGACTCAAAACAGGGAGGGTTCAGTTAAGCTTTTTTAAGTTTATGTTAATTTACGTGATGTTTTTGTATCTGGACTCTTCCTGTGTATCTAATTGACTTGGCCCACTTTTAATTTTGTAATTTTGCACCATTTTTTAACTCATTTAATGATTATTTCAGATCTATGACAGTATTTTAAATACTTGCACTTGTGGTACAAGTTTGCATTTGGTAAACCGCTTACATGTAGATTTTTTGTAAACTCGGAAAGTTTTTCATTCATTTTCGCATTTTTTACGTCATTTTGAGTCCTCGGTCACATTTGTTGACACGCTATTCATACTTTAATACATATTTATGATTTTTTCGCTGAAATACAAAAAATACACTACCACTTAAACTTCGGAACACAGAAAATATTTTGTAAATCTTTTTCAAACTTTTCGCTTTTTTCTATTTCATATTTGCTTGACTGGGCTTCTTGTATTTTCTAATCACAACACCGACTCAGTACAAATACGAAAATTAGACTGGCATAACAACCCTCGTTGAATGTTTTGCCTCTCTTGCCTATCAAGTTGAAATCTACAATGCGAAGTTTTTGAGGTCAAATCTCATTCTAGACTTTGATGACGTTTGTTTTCTTACAAGCGCTTTTTAAATATGCGAATAGTTTTCAAATTTTTTGTTATGTACTCGCTTAGGGTTGATTAATACTTACAGCCGCTTGTCCGTTCAGCCGGCAAAGTTACGCAACAGCCGCAGTTACAAAGAATGTTCAGTATAAGCATGTTTCTTTATTTCGTAACTTTGCCGGTTCAGCGGACATACGACAGTGAATACTATTCGACCCCGACTCCACAAATCGGGCTATTGTGCGTGACTGATTGGTCGAATTAAAAAGTTGTCTATTTTAAATTATATATAAAGTTTCAAGTTATTATATTTCAAGTTATGTATAAAGAACGTTTCTGCATTTGAAGCATGCAATCACTACTCAGACTACCTATTTCCTATTAGATTCGATTTGTTATTTTCTCTGTTGGGCCAAAATCCCAAAATTTTCTCCTGCTAGTACATAACCAAGTGTCTTTGTTTTGTCTTGATGTGAAATCGTTTGACATTTGTGTAATTATGTCAGTTTAAGCTTACCGAAGAATTTACCAAATGCCTGCTTATTCCACTTGAAAAGGTCTTCTTGCTGGTTGCTGACCTTTTTGGCCGTAAATGTACATAGCTTGATTGTTTTACATTGGCCCAGTTGTAATTTTTTTGAGAACATATTAAGCATGTGAAACGAGCGCATTAAAATCATCAAAATTACTTGCAACAAAAAGTTGCAAACATGACGACATACACCGACTCGCCGCGATTCATAGAAATCGTTTTTAAACTCGGTCTAGAATATTTTTACAGAAATTTGTAGAACAATATAATGGAAAATTAAATGTGTATTTCATGCGATCACTTGTTCGGCCTTGCAAACTCGCTTTGTAAATCGCAGCCTTGCGTCTCAAGGTTAGCATTTTTGGCCATACTTTTTCTGACACAGAAGTGCTTTTTGTTCACCGATGCAAGTCGTTAGAATATGTAGTAAATATGAAGTTATTAAACAAATGCACACTTTAGTAGTCAGTTTTAGCAACCGTCAAACAATTTTTTAGATATTTCAGTAAATTGTTCAATAATGTTACTAACGGACATGCCGCGAAACGAGGCAGCCTCCTGTGTTCCCGGTCCTGGGGCGTCCTTCTACCAGACTAGACAGCAAGTCATCGAAAAACTGCTCCAATCCTCAGAACCAGGAACCTCGGCTGAGTCCAGTCCCAAAGAGTCCTCCACCACCAATAGACATCGCACTTGGAGAACTCAGGAGGGGTTTATTCAGGTGCTTTTCAAGAAACTATTTAGTGGCATTTTTCCTGCGCCAAACAATACACTCAGAGACCCAACATAGTGAAAAATTTAGTTGCAATATCAGGCCATTAGTACTGAAATGCTATGTCTTTCACAACGAACACAGGGTCCGATTTATCGAATCAAAATGTTCGTCATCGAAAATGTTCGTCATCGAATTTTGGATTGATGTAAACATTTTCGATGACGAACATAACACTAAATTATAACAAATGTTCGTCATCGAAAATGTTCGTCATCGAAAATTATTTCGATGACGGGCTTTGGTCTTTTAGAACATTATTATATTCTAAAAGACAAAAGCTCGTCATCGAAAATTCATTTCAACGGCGAACATTTCAACAGAGGAGAGATCTGTTAACATGTTCGCCGTTGAAATGAATTTTCGATGACGATCTGTCTTTTAGAACTTAATAATGTTCTAAAAGACCAAAGCTCGCAATCGAAATAATTTTCGATGATGAACATTTTTGATGACGAGCTTTCGATGACGAACATTTTCGATGACTAACATTTCTGATGACGAACATTTTGCTTCGATAAATCGGGTCCTGCTTTAGCCAAGAATTGTCAAAATTTCAACGCAGCCAGTCGTTCTGTTCGTAGCCAGTTGTTTTCTTCTAATTTTAAAAATTATTATTACGTTTTCGTTTTTTATAACATGCTGAGTATATCTACAATTAAAGATTAACTTTCTACAATGAAAATAAAATGTTATAAAGGTAAAAGTTGTTGAGTCTTATTTTTTTAGCTTAATCGTGTAGATAAGCATGTAAGGTATGTACCTTAAATTTAAAGTTATTGTAATATGCTTTATCTGTTATCCATTATCTAATTCCATTAACTTTCACTATTAAGTGACGGTTACACGTGATATTATGTAGTTCGTGGTATCATTACGTCTAATTTGTAACACTCGATACTATAATTTTCATTACTATCTCAAAAGTGTGAGGTATAAAGGATGGCCTTAATTTTCCTGCGATTGTCCCACGTGTGTCCTTTCAGTTAGAAACTTTTTCATCTCTTTTTATTGAAGCAGAGCCCAATTTGCGCTGGCTGAACTGCAAACGGAAAATTATTGCGCTCATCACACTATTGTTGAGAACTTTTTGATAGTTGACTCGAATTACATTACATCGGCATCATTCTATGAGGACTTGTTTCTGACAAAGAAAATGATGGGTTTAAGAAAATATGGTGAAAATTACAGTGCTATTTTTATTAGTTAATAACACTGTCATAAAAGTATGACACTCTGACAGTAATGTAATAATGCTGTTGCAACACACTACATTCAAAGGAAAGTTCTATACGTGTCCTCTATTGAACAAATACAAGTGAAGGAAAACAAAATTACGTAATTTGATTAAGTTTAATTAATTAAAGTCCAACGAAAAAAAGCTAGACTCTGAGATAAACACGCTATTCTATTATAAAAAGAACAAATTTCAAGCATCAAGAGTACAACGAGTAGTCACAAAAATCACGCCACCCGTTTTGTCTCAGGGTTCAGCAATTTCTGGTCAAACTTTCGAATGAACTAGAACATTGTAATGAAAAATTATATGTCTATTTTATGCCATCTTGTATGCGACATAGACTGGGTTCAAGTTAAACACCTGTGAATCCCACCCACTGACTTTCAATTCTATGCCTGTAAAGTTCGAAATGTTAATCGGGGGGTTTGATAATTTCAGGATAATCTTGCCGAGGTCTACAGCAAGCTGAACAAGCTGGAGAAACAAATCTGGGGCAAGCTGATTGTGATGGAAGGAAATGTGCGAACTGCTAAGGCATATCTCCGACACCCCACCATCACTCTCGACGGATCGGACACGGAGTTCGACGGAATGAGGTCAATTGCCAATTTCGTCGTATTGGTTGTTAAACGCGGCTCCCTCATGAGAGATGGCATATGATTTCTGAACTTTAAACTGTTCAAAAATTGGGTACTAGATCGGGACAATGGGGTCACAAATTTTAATGCTGTATCATTATCAGATCAAAAATGAATACGACATTATAGAAATACGAAAACAAGATAAGATGGAAGTCGAGCCAGAGACATTATGTGTTGAATAGAAAGAGGAATCCCCAATTTGAAAGAATGAAAGAAATGGAGGCGCGGGGAATCGAACCCGGGCCGTCTGCTTCGAAGTCAAGCATGCTACCACTACACCACAGCCCCCGAGTCTCATAGGCCCTAATTCTCATTTACAACAGGGTACCCCCTTCGAACATTTTTGCGACCCTGCAACGATACTCGGTCGATACTCATGCTCCCGGGGCGAACCCGATGCCTCAAGGGCGGTGCACATTCACACGTAGGCCTCCAAGCCTACTTCAGTGATCAGTCACACAACATACTCAGGGTTTCCTGGCTTACACGCAACCACAGGCTCCTAGAATGATTCTCAACCAATACCGAGGGTTTTAACCGGTTCACCCTTAACCGAAACCGTGGGTTTTCTCCGGTTCACCCCTAACCGAAATCGAGGGTTTTCTCCGGTTCACCCCTAACCGAAACCGATGGTTTTTCGGATTACCCTTAACCGAGGGACCACACTAGAGAAGCTGCCGGGAATCGAACCCGCCTGCTTCGAAGTCAAGCATGCTACCACTACACCACACTACCACAACCCCCGAGTCTCATAGGCCCTAATTCTCATTACAACATATGAAAGCAGCAACTTAAAGTCTCAATTAACAGATCAGTAACGCACTAGTTTTCGTAACTTATCTTGAGCTACTTTTAATCGGTTAGCTTTTTGCTCATTTCTAAAGCTAACCTATACTCAACTTCGTTGGTTATGTCGTAAGTGTGTAGAATTAAGAGTACGTAGAATGTTCCTGTTTTTTTAGATAAAGTCCTATATACTCATTGCTCATAGTATTAAAATATCCATGGGGAAACTGGGTTTATAGTTTTTTTACTTTTGTGCGCTTGATGAAAGAAAACTTTGGTTAAACACGTTTTTTGTTGCGCAGCAGTCTGCCGATTAAGGTGGTAGTTTCATAATCGCAGTGACACATTTTTCTGACAGATCTATACACTATGAGTAAAGAGACTATGATTTTCTTAAACTACACCAAAAAAACACCCAGAACATTTTTTATTTAGTGTAAAATACCATGGTTAAGACTAGCTACCACATTGTCTTACTAAACTGTAAGCCAGTGGAGTAGCTAGTCTTAACTTTGGATTTTATCAGTGATCAAAACGCGATAGTAGACAGTTTTGAGTCTTGTTTCAAAAAATTGCAGCCATTTTATTCCTGCTTTACTTGTTGTTCTAAAAAAAGATCTTTGAAAAAAGCCTCACGTAAAAAAACTGGAACTGCGATTCTGTAACTTACTACCACCTTAAATAAATCGGCACCGCTGATGTTGTCGTCTTCAGAAGCTCCCATTATTTGCTTTCCCTGAAAATTTACATTAGAAATTTTTCCAAATGTGATAACCTTGTTATTCTTTGATATTTATTGAATACACTTAATCACAACTTTATCCATTTGACCAGTTTAATAGAATACAGTTTTCACATGCCTTTATCTAAACCATCATCTGGCCTGCATATTTTAGGCTTGGTTTGTCTCGTTTTGAAAATGTGCATCGTTCCGATTTGGTGTATGGGATATTCAACGAAATGCTTCGCGGAGTGAAGCTGCGAATCGACCCCGAAGGCAACATTTGGGCCAAGCGCATGTGCTACTCGCCTGTTTTTCTCAAACCGCTGTATCGCGACCGACCTAATGACTTGTTTATCATTGAACCTCGGCCGGTTAAGGTAGATTTGCCGGAATTTTTTGATGGTAGCATGTTGCTGGATAAAAATTTGTAGGGTAGGTATGTATTACTGTTTTATGTTACCTAGAAAATTACTCACAGTAACCTATTTATAGCAGGCAAGATTCATGGCTGTAATGGTATGCATAATTTAAGCTTTAAATTTAGGTACGTCACATGACCAACACAGAAATGTAAAGACATCTGCATGTGTTGCCGAAATCAGGGGAGTAGCCAGGGGGGGAATGGGGGGAATTCCTCCCCCCCGAAATTTTTTCCGACTGAAATTCTACGCAAGGGTCCCCCCTTTGGTTTTTATGCTCCGGCCAGAAAAAATTTCGGATACGTCTCCAATTGATCAAATTATGCCTAAAAATCAAAAAATTCTCCAACTTTTTTTCTGGGGGCTGCCGCCCCCAGACCCCTGCAGCATTGTGGCTCAATATTTCTTGCTTTTGTGTTCCATTAAAACTTGTGCAAGTATATATGGGTGCATTGCACAGTATTCAGTTGTTTAATACACTGTTTAATGCATGCTTGTAGCTGTTTTAACGTAGCAAAAATGACATTTTTAGTAAATTTGCGGCTCGTAATGTCAAAAAACTTCTTAAAGTTTACAAATTTGCTAGTTTCTGGGCCCTTGTTGATCCAGCAATTTTGTAATATACGGTGTTTTGAGCTTCAATTTTACATTCGATGCCGCTCTGGTCAGCAAATTAGCTTTGTTTTTGAACGAAATATGCTAATATGTGCCGTTTTTTGCGTTAAAATCGCAATTAAGTGCATTTTAGCACATTTTAAAACATTGAAAAAGTCGTTCCCCCAGAAATTTTTTTATGGCTACGCCACTGGCCGAAATTGCTTTACTTTGGTGCAATTCACATTGCTGAATACCATTATAACCATAGAAATCTATACATTACCGTTTTTAAACTTGTGAATTGATTAAACCTTAAATGTGGGTGCTGAGTAGTAATCGTTCTCAAAAACTCTTAAACCATGTGATCGTGGTGACATGTATTCTTCAAAAAACCAAGCAGTCTCATAATAACAACTGCACATATATTTCCAATAATATTACGTGACTGGCTTTGCCTGCTGGCTACTCATTACAAAATAATTTTTCGATTGTTTGTGAAAACAAAAACATTGCCATTTTATGACCGTTGATTGCATTTATAAAGAGCATAAATTAATCAACTCCCTCCCTCCCTGCGTCAACCCTCCCCTGCGTCAACTAATTTTTGACCCCCCTCCCTCCCAAAAATGACGCATTTTTTACTTTTTTTGACCAAAAAAAACACCTGTTTTGACAATTTTTGGCGAAAATTTTGGTGAAAATCGCTTTAATTTTACAAAAAAATACTGATTTTTTCAAATATTGCCCAAAATTTTACTCCCGCTGGGACCCTCCCCGCTCTTTTCCCCCTGGCGGGACCCCCGCTCCCTCCCCCGGACCGAAGTTTGGGGGGTTTTCCCCCCATCACCCTAACTACATGTATGATTATGTACCTTAGTTTTATACTTTTAACGATTGCGTTTTTAGGTATTTGACATCAAACGGTTCAAAGAGATCCTTGTTCACGAGCTGCGCCAGTACAAGCCGGATCGCGCCAAGCTGGAAAAGTGCTGTCTGATCTGTCTTAAGTTTTCCGTGGATCACTACGATCTCCTGAACACCCCTTGCTATGTGATCTTGGTCCACCTGGTTGCCATCGAACTGCTGAGTGTGGTGTTGCCCAAGGGTCAGTTGCTGATGTTGTTTGGTCGGTCACACACAACAATATTGATGAACAGAGTTAACACCAATACAGCACACCCCCTTAGTAGTGATTATTGCGTGTGACTTATCACCCCTCTTCTGCCAGGTTAGGCGCACCGGACTAATACATTCCTCAACAAGTGGACGTTTTATTAAGCAGTTGCTAACTTTCAATTCAAACAGTACATAACGTAGTTCTGCTACGTATAGAGAAGGCGTTTTAATTTATGCTTGCCTGACGCACAGCGCATTCAGCCCAAATTAAGTTCAATACTGGTCGAAAACCAGGCAAAGCAAAGCTATACCTAGCCACTAGCCAGTTCATAAAAACAACAATGATGACCGATTCAAAGTTACAGTCCGTTAAGCCGGCAAAAATACGAAAAATCAATGGTTTTTGAGTCATTGCGGTGTTGAACCAGTGTGTTTAGACGACGAACTTTCCTCGCCCAGTTCCAGTTTCGTGGCCAGCCCCTCTCACCCATCGCACGGGCCTCCCGGGCAGTTGCGGGACCATCGGCCCCCTGTCCTTTCCCACGGCTCTGCACCCCCGCCCCCTCCCAACCACATGCTCACGGCACTCAGGGCGTCAGGTCGGGCCCCTCGGGGTGGAGTGTTCAAACGAATCATTCGCAAGGAAGAGGAACGAAATGGGCCGACAAGATTTCAATATGGCGGGAATAGTGTTAATAAGGTTGACGAAATTGTTTTAAAACAAATAATGTGTTGAGTATATGAAACTTTTGGGTGGGCAACCATTCACGTAGAACTAAATTGATTTGGTCTAGTCAGCTATATAGTCTACATAATCATATCTCGAATCTGTATGTGCTTTATATAGCTCCATAGGGTGTATGTTACTCTTAGTAATCCTAATCATTGTTTTTCTGATAGCTGTCAGAGATATATGTAGTTGCCAGCAAACAAACTATGTAAGCGGGACGTGTCGAGGCCTATTCCTTTACCGGATTAAAGGGTTAATTATAATCGGACTAAACGGTTTAAAAATTATGCTGCAATTCCAAAACCTCCGGATTAAACGGACTTAACAGCTAGCGCGGTGATTTCTAACCCAGTTCAGTCCGATCAAGCTGGACTTAATTTTTCGCGCTAAACCGTTTAGTCCGGTAGTTTAGGAATGGCCCAAATTTATAATCGGACTAAATTTAGTCGGACTTAATTTCCGGTGTCATTCCAAAACTTAATCTTCCCAACACTCATAAATTTGGATTAATTATTTTGCAACTATGGTTTTTTCGCACCAACCAATCAGTTTTGTCTCCGCCTACAAACTGTACTCTGATTGGCTGAGCAGTTAAAGTTGACCATTAACTCGCTGTTTGAATACAGCGTTTTCGCAATAAAAAACGGTTATTTGCAGTTGTACACAATGTAAAAAAACTAGCTGCAAATGACAATATATTAACTATTTAATCTCCAATATATATAAAGACTATTTAGCACGTGCCACAGGCCAGCATAGCCGAGTGGTCAGAGCGTTAGCTTGACGATTTTACTGACGATGGGTCGAATCAGATCTGAAAAAGATTTTAATATTTTCAAACCCTTCATGCTCAGAGGATTATATGACATGCCACATGCTCAAACCTAATACGAGAAATTGACCAAAACAATATTTTTGACGAAGATTTTTTGGTACACATGGTTTAAACAGATAATTAAAATACACTATAAAATAGCCCTATTATTCAGCTATAATTTGATATCGTCCAAATAGGTCAAGGTAGTGATAACTAGCAATAGAATAATTGGGGGGCACCGGGAAGTTAAGTCCATTTAATTCGCGTAAGAAAACGCGGAGCATGTAAAATGCAGCGAGTGGACTAAACGGACTTATTTAAATCAGGTTTAGGAACGGAAATTTTTTTAATCGGACCAATTTTAGTCCAGCTAATCCGGTGGTAGTTTAGGAATGGGTTCTGACTAAAATTAAGCCGTATACTTATTTTAAACAGTTTAGTCCGTTTAGTCCGACTTGTCATTCCAAAACCTCGGACTAAAATAAGTCCAGTCCGTTTAATCCGGTAAAGAAATAGGCCCTCGGTCTCACACATGGAATCAAAACTTGTCCTTACATAAAATGACGCATCAATGTTCGAAATTAAGCTTTGGTCAATACGTCACACGTAAAGCAATACGATAAGGTACTTAATCATGAACCAACATTAACTCAGACTTTGTAACTATAAACTGCTGGAAGGTTGTTAAGCATGAGTTTGAAGTCAAAGACGTGATCAAATTAAATAGTCTTTTATTTACGTTGTTATGTATCATAGATTGTGTGTAGAGTGAAGCACTTTGTGAATCTGGATTGTGCTTGTAGACCGACAAAGAACTGGAGGCGGACTTCGATTCGTCTCGGCTTTACCAGCGTAACCCCGCCGCAGACCGCGACTATGCCTCGATGGTGGATCTTCGCTCGGTGGGACAGTCGCAAGTGGGACCCCCGCTCCTCCTCAGCTCCGAAGCCATGCACAAGTCCATGAGTGACCGAGTTATGTCCCTCGAAAACCTAAATAGCGCCATTTTGTCTCAGCGCAATTGCAATGTCACTCATTTTCCTGCCAGTAAGTGCATGAGTTAAATAAACATAGACTTGAGATTACAAATAAGCTACAACCAAGAGTACATAATAGGAAGAGTATGACACTCTTCCTATTATGCCTACGGGCGTGCGTCCAATGCGCAGCGCGAAATAGCCCGTTTATGTACGGTTTTGAGGGGGGGGTACCCCCCCTCAACTGAAGACCCCGTACTCAACTGAGGGGGGGTACCCCCCCTCAACTCAGTACCCCGTCTTCAGTTGTGGGGGGGGTACCCCCCCCCCTCATTTCAAGACACTGACAAGGACTTTTGTTGATGTGCTGAAATGAGGGGGGGGGTACCCCCCCCTCAACTGAAGAAGGGGTACTGAACTGAGGGGGGGGGGGTAGCGCAAAGACTTTGTTAGTGTCTTGAAATGAGGGGGGGTACCCCCCTCCCCCCTCAACTGAAGACGGGGTACTGAGTTGAGGGGGGGGTACCCCCCCCCTCAGTTAAGCACGGGGTATCGAACTGAGTAGGGGGTACCCCCCCCCCTCAGTTGAGTACGGGGTCTTCAGTTGAGGGGGGGGTACCCCCCCTCAAAACCGTACATAAACGGGCTATTTCGCGCTGCGCATTGGACGCACGCCCGTAGGCATAATAGGAAGAGTGTCATACTCTTCCTATTATGTACTCTTGCTACAACTTACATTTATACATCAGGTTCAACAACAACAAGGGAGATCCAAGGAAATTGTAGGTAAACGTCGTCATTCGGCCATTCGGGTAAAAAAAATTTGTTTTGATACCCTCAAGTTGGCATACATACATACATACATACGATGTATATACATCGCTGAAGTTATAAATTTTACTTCCAGTGACTCAATAGCCTCAAAAATAGATTCTTACATATATTACATGTGCCGTAAAAAAATTAGTTACGTTTGTTTTTCGCTTTTTCAGTCAATTACATCAGTTTTTGTTGGTAGGTAATATAGTTCTGACAGTTAAAACTGTTCCACTGTTTTCACTTATTCTTTTTCAGACCATCAGCGTATCCTGGAACCGGCATCGAGCCAGTCAGAAGCCACGAGGCTTGGATTCCGCTGGCGCAGTCAAGACTCAGGACTCGGTTAGATTATTCGGTCTTAGGAAATGACTTGGTTTTACAAAAATTTATTTCGTTGCTGTCGTTTTTTTGTTGGGATTGCAATTTGACTGTATAGACTCTACGAACCAGTAAAATTGGAGGTCAAAATAAAATATTTAATTTCTGTGCCTAACATTGTTCGAAGTCGATTCTAGAAAAATCGTCTCTAAACGACAAAAAGTGTTGGTTTGAACAATATATAATTTGCGGCTATTATAATACCTTACATGGTAATTGAGCTTACAAACAATATAGACATTAGGTGTATGTAGGTATTAAATTAAGGTGTAGCTACATTATTATGTGTTTTGAGTTTATATATAAAATCTGCGTTCATTTTGGTTTAGGATCTGGCACTGGAAGCTACGGAAGTAAATGACTGAAGCAAAGAAATCTACCTAAATGATAGTGAAGCTCAGAATGGTAAAATCATTCACTGTCAAGTAAAGTAATCGCCCAAACTTTTCGGTATCATCAGTCAACATTTTTGGTTTTATTTTAATTTGCATCTCAAACAAACTAATTTACACGAAAACGTCTCCAGCTTCCAGTCATAGACCTTGTAATTTTATTATCTAGTGAAGGTATTTCGTTACGAACTTGACGGTATTACGACTACACCTGAATTTATGTTATCCTTGCAAATGAACTTGATCTAGTATACACGAATGTGTCTGTGAACGATTGGACTAACAAGCCCAATCTGCGGCAAAAGAATTCAGTAAGCATCAAGCATTTATGTTTAAGCACATTGGCCAGAGGCCATCGTAAACCTGTTGGGCCAGCTACAGCATTAACTTAATTACTTGGTTTATCTTCCATACAAAACGTCTTCTTTTGCAACCATTATAAGTTTTAACAAAGTTTGACCAAAGTGCACAATGGATACGGGATTAAGACGTAAAATAAGTTATTGCTGCGAATAGTTAGCAGTTAATAGACTTCGCGAATATTGCGTAAAATTAACAAAAAATTATCTCCGGCTGGGCTCGATCCAGCCAACTTTTGGTTAAGGAACCAATGCGCTAGTACTCTGCGCCACGGAGACCACAAAGAAAGATTGTTTAGTTGTCATTGAATATGTTAGGTACCAGTACTTTAACGCTGTGAGTGGCCTGGGCCAACCTTTCACAAAATTTTCCAAGAGCTAACTTTAGTCCTAAATTTTACGATTTTGTAAATACGGATTCCAGTGCCGAGTTATATAACTGTTTTTGGATCTTGATTATTATATTTATTGTTACCGATTTGCTTAGGATAATTTATATCCTATTAATAATATATTAATTATATATGTACTTTTACTGAAGTCTTTCGACTCTACTTAACTGTGTGGTCGAGTGGTTAGTTTGATAGATTCTTAACCATGAGGTTGTAGGTTCGATGTTGGTTACTTTTTGGCAGTCTTTTGCTGGCAGTCTTTGCATTTCGAATTACTTCTCAACAACAGCCCCGATCTCAACAACACAGTGAAACTACAAGGCATTTTAGTGTGACAGATGCACAGCTACGATAGAAGACGTGTAAAACACTCCGCACAGACACACTTTAACGCTAGAACTTTGTTAAAGATACCAGAATCAAAATTAAAGACCTGTTGGGCTGTGGCCCTACAGGAAAAACGCTGACTTTGTTTTTTGACACGCTCTTTATTTTCATTAGAAATAAACAAGGTCTGTGGCATCTCTGCTATCTTACCTCGTGATATATGTACATAATGATATGTTATGTTTTAAACAGGCTCCCAAAAAATGCATGCAATTAGCTCACTGTCTTAGTGAGTGTGCCCATTCTTTCACCTAATTAAACTGACCAACTTATTTTAGTACGAGGTTTAGGAATGAAATGACATATCAGACTAAACGAACTAAACGAGTTAGATTAAGTCAGCGGCTCAATTTTAGTCTGAACCCATTCCTATACTAGACTAAACGGATTTATCATATGCACGCATAATATTAGCGTGTATTGCTGAGTCCGTTTAGTCTGATTAAAAAGCAACGGGCTAAAAGTTGAGTCCCTGGGTCATGGACTATCATTTTTATTAAGCATAATCTTTAAATCGTTAGAACGGTTAAAATAAACCCCTTAATCCGGTAAAGGAATGGGCCCGAAGTTACGAAGACGCACATGAGAGCCATTATCAAGAGAGAGGAACAACTTCAAGTTTTGCAATGTTACAGTCATCTCAGCATATACGTGCTTAATTAATTATTTAATCCATTTATTTGCTTTGCTGCTTATATACATAATATATGCAAATTTTATTAATTTTATATTTTTTCATGTAAACTTGTATTTTTTGTCAATATAATCTTGTATACATTTCACTAAGGTATTTTACAGGCTGGGTTTCATCATTTTGTCTTCAAACTTAAATATTATCAATTCAGATGATAAAAGGACACGTTTGTAATTAATTGTGTGATAAACTTTTGCCTGTTTTCAAGTTAAAAAATTCAGGCTGACTATTGTTGCAAGCTTACAATCAAGATGTCATTCACAGCAAGAGTAGATAGGAGAATAGTGATTTTCTGTAAAAACTAGAATAAGAGTTAGAAAAATGATGCCTAATTCAAGAATCAGCTAATAGCTACACTGATATTTCGATACAAAACACATAAAATGGTTTGGACAGTTAACTGTTTCAGTAGCTTACAAAAAATTGTATTAGGTTTTGAATTCTGGACTTGACAATCATTGAATTTGTATTTGATGCTCTGTCTTTACAAATAAATTTGTTTTACTTGTTGAGCGTATTATTTTCCTTATTTAACCCAATCATGTCCAGAAGATCATATGGGATACCACAAGATGAGCTATCTATATACCAAATCTGGGGCTATAAAACTTTACTAGTTTATTTTAGTGAACGGATCTTTTGAACTGTATTTTTTGGAATTGTAAACCCTTCAACTAAGCAATTGCAAATTATACTTTTTTTAATCGCAAAAGAAGTAATTTCTTTATGGCCACATTATGAAATTAATTACAGCTCCAGCAGTCTGCTTTTTATGCAGATACAACGTAATTAGTGTTTGTGACCGGCCGCGAAAGCCGCCGGCCGGCCGCGAAAGCCGCCCGCCGGCCGGGACGGCGAAGAAGTTCGGCCGGCCGGCTGGCAGGCTGTGACCGGCTGGCCGGCTGTGACCGGCCGGTTGGCAGGCTGTGACCGGCTGGCCGGCTGTGACCGGCCGGCCGGCCGGTGAAAGCCAGCCGGCCGGCCGGAGCGGCCGAATTTTTGGATAAAACCAGTCCAGAGTGTCATTTTGGCATAAACTTAGCCTGCCAGATTGTTATGCCGGCCTAATTTTGTCAGTCGGTTGAATCTGGCTGGCCGGCCGATTTTGACCGGCCGGCCGGCTGATTTTAGCCGGCCGGAGCCGGCTTTTTTCGGCTGGCCGAAAATTCCGGCCGGTCACAAACACTAAAGGTATTTAGTTTTAACCATATTTTATCGCTCCTGGTCACGTGGCTGAGCGGCTGAGGCATTTGGGTATTAGAGTTGAAAAATTCTATAACCTATAACTTATATATACATAACTTATAAGTTAAGCATTATGAATATACGTAAACTGGGTCTTTTCTGTTATTCCCCCACCAGCGACCATCTGTAATTTCTGTTATACTTAACCAAATTACATAATTTTGGTACCAATCGACTCCCTCGTTCGTGGTGTCTTGAAACGAGGAGAGTAACTGCCCCACCCGATGAAATCAAGGAGCATCCCTAATGTGAGGGGTGTCCCCCTGGATTGACAATAGACATGTCTTCATTCGAGGGAGGGTACCCACTACCCAGGTCAAAAATCAAAGTTCATCAATTTTGCTTATTTTCACATAATATGTTACTGCCCCAAGCCTCCCCAACCTCAAATAAGAACAATTAAGCTTGAAGGTGCACTTTTGGTTCAGTGCGTTTGTCAGTGTAATATTTACATAGGCAAAAGTGCGTACAAAAGATTGAAAGTAGCCCTTACTTGGACAGTTCTAACCCAAACCACATCAAGCCAATCAAGCTGAAACTTGGCATAGTAGTAGCCCACATGTAAGCGCAAAATCGCATGATCCGGATTCTTGATATGTATTTTCATTTTTAAAATCGAGGGCGAAAGGTGAAAACATAGCCATTTTTTGAGCCCGCCAAATTTGAGTGATTTTACATTTGGCGTCACTGCTCAGGCCATGGGCAAACATTTACAAAAATGGACCATTGAGGTTGAGATATGACGTTAGGCTATAGGTAGAATCAAGAGTACATAATAGGACAATAGGTCCTATTATGTACTCTTGGTAGAATCATGTAAAAATCAGCTTTGTCGGTGTTAACAAAAATTTCGGGTAAAGGGACGCTTTGCAACAACAAAAAACTATTTTTGCGCTCATGATTTACACGTAAAATTGAAAATTTGGGAGCCCCTAGTCAAAAATTGGCAAAAGCATTGGTTCCAGTTTGTTACATCTGCGATGCGCCTTCCCTGGGGCTACAGGGGGGCTGGCTACCTGGAAAAGTGAAAATTTCAGGTACTCCGATTCGCTTCAAATTTGCACACAATGTAGCCCGGGGAAGGCGCATCGCAGATGTAACAAACTGGAACCAATGCTTTTGCCAATTTTTGTTCCTTCTAGAGAAGGAACTATTGTTTTGAAATTAATTGCTCATAGCGTTTAACGCTACTGAGCAGGCTGCATAGCCAGTATGTTTTACGTGTATTTTCAGCTTGGGAGCTGCCTGCTGATTTTTGTCTGCGTATATGCAGAAAAATCAATAATCGATGTACACTGCTGTAACAATGTACTTTTTCAAACTCGGCACCGGGATGTTTCACCAGCAGTATATAAGAGCCATTAGAAAACAGTGTTTATCGCTTCTTGTTCTTAGAGCTGATTTTCTCAGCTCAGATCAAAGTGTCACTTTTGAGCCAAATGGCTCGTGCAGCGGGATGCTTAACATCCTGCAGCACTTTTTTGTACGTACTACGTATTTAGATTAAGTTAGAATAAGCTAGGTATAAAGTAGAGTAAGATACGAAGTTGGTATAGCAGCTTACGGTAAGTATGAAATAGAGAACTAATTCATTTAAACCTGAAAGGTAGACACCGGGGAAGGAACCTTGCCCCTTTTGGGGCGTACTTGTTAACTAGGGGCTTCCAAAAATTCAATTTTACGTGTAAATCATGAGCGCAAAAATAGTTTTTTGTTGTTGCAAAGCGTCCCTTTACCCGAAATTTTTTTAACACTGACGAAGTTGATTTTTACATGATTCGATGCCTAACGTCATATCTCAACCTCTGATCCATTTTTTTTAAATTTTTGGCCATGGCCTGAGCAGTGACGCCAAATGTAAAATCACCCAAGTTTGGCGGGCTCAAAAAACGGCCATTTTTTTCACCTTACGCCCTCGATTTTAAAATTGAAAATACCTACATTAGCAAGAATCCGGATCACGCGCTTTTGCGCTTACATGAGGGGTACTACTATGCCAAGTTTCAGCTTGATTGGCTTGATGTGATTTGGGTTAGAACTGTCCAAGTAAGAGCTACTTTCAATCTTCTGTACGCACTTTTGCCTATGTAAATACACTGCCAAACGCACTGAACGAAAAGTGCACCTTTAAGCTTAACTGTTCTTATCTGAGGTAGAGGTGCCTTGGAGGAGTAACTTATGTGAAAATAAGCAAAATTGGAGAACTTTGATTTTTGACCTGGGGTAGCTCCCCCCCCCCCCGTTAAATCAAGACGTTAAAAAGTAATTTCAGCCGGAGCATCGGTCCGAAATTGGCCTATTTGTTCCAAGCTTCCTTAAATAAGTATATATACAATAGCGCTTATAGCGCAAATAGCTATTTGGCTACAGATAGAGCTTTTCTGTATCTACGTAGTCTAAGCCTAAATCTGTGATTGTATTTCGTACAGCGCAACAACATCAATCTGATAACATTACTAGCAGTGCAGCGCTTTGCCGCATTCTACTTCATCAACCATCTGAGCAAATATGCAACACTTCAGCTGAACTAAAATTTTATGTAATAATTACTGAGACAATTTATTTAAATCTTGCAGACCAACACAACCATCACATATAACAGAAAATTCTTACAATTTCAGAAACATTTGAAAAATTTTAAAACAACGTATTAGATATTAACGCATCGCATCGCATGAAAAAACGACATGACAAAAAGCAACTAAGCCTGCTTTACACTTTTCTAGTCTCAGTTGACGATTCCATTTTCAGCGCGCCATGTGGATCTCAAACTGTGTTACCGGTATAATGGCGATCAAAACCTGCATATTCAGATACCGAAATATTTTACTTAAAAAACCCCATAGTTTCAAAAGCAGAGTCGGACACAATCCTCTTACTCGCTCAGAGTCTGTTCAATCCCGTACTAAGTTGACTGTGATAACTTCAATACGATAAAAGTCTACGAGCCAATAATCGTTAATTCTGTTCGCACATTCAAGCGTGCTAGTAAAGTTCAACTATTTTCTAGGGAAACCACGGCATTCGACGCCGAACCGTAGTTATTAATGATAATCCTACTTAGGAATATGCCCACAGACAGTGATTCTACTAAAATGTACACGAGGAAACAATGACTCATTCTAAACACATCGGCAGCACAGGACAACTAATTACAAACAGACACACAATAGCAAAAATAAAACAATTCAAAAAAAAACAGCTCATGGTAAGATTATTCATGATTAAACTATACAAAAAATTGATTGAAAATGACCTGTCAGGTTTACAATAGCCGATAGCGTGACAAACAAAAATTCTTAATTTCTTTCCACTTTGCACGAAAAATTGCCAGAAAAATATATATAGGTCACAATCAACAAACACTCACAATCCAATATAATGGCATAGTGCTAAAAGGTGCAAATGAATTTCTTCAGCCCAAGTAAAAACGATCAAAATGCTTAGCTTTGTCCCCGAAGTTTTATCCGTAAGCGATCCAACAAACTCTATGACCTTCAGCGGAACTTTGAACGCGCGACAAAGTGTGAAAAATTGGGAGCAATTCGTTTGCAAAAGAAATTACTGAAACGAATTGTCACCTTTTCACGGAAGCTAAGCTAATTTAGTCTTGTCCATGTCCCTGTCGACTTGAGGCCAATGGAAGGGTTTTACAAAAAGTCTAGTGTCGCGCTTGCTGATTTTAGTCAATTAATCAAACATGCTTAATTGAACACGCAAATGCATGAACTGATCACATACAAGATTCGCTTTGCAATAAAAAAATAAGTAACAGCCACTTTTTATTTTCACCTAAATCGCAATAGCTGTTGATAATTACAAGTTTCTGCATTCACTGTGAAATTCAAAAGCTAGAAACTATGTCTCTAAAGTTTTTCCTGGACCTGTTTAAAGACAAAACGATAGGGACAAGGACAAGGACGTGAACGAAACTGGCTAAATTATTGAAAACTTTAAAAAATAGGTCATGCGCCTCACAATAAAAAAATGAGCCGTAATCCGCCAACCCTGGCAGTGTGAATTGTGCGTACGTTCAGGATTGCATTAGGCTGGTTATACCACGTGACTAGTCCACAAAATGAGCTGAAACACAACCATAAAAATAAAAAATTTCCGTATATAACAGATTTTTTCTAAATGCAAACTGTCGTAGCGCAAAAATTACGAGTGGCAATAATTATGCCCGCAATATTTTTAAACCTCAAAATAACAGTTAATAATAATAAAATAACACTCAATACCAATAATAAGCATTATCAGTTACCACCACCAGTCACGATATTTCAACTGATAACGAAATCTACAGTAGATTTAATAAATAAGCTATGTTTTAACGAAAATGAGATCACACAGGCGAAACCCGAGAATTAATCCACTGCTAGAAACTCGATTAGTAAAAAATATGTTTCAGTGAATACGACTAGGTGAAAATATTTTTTAAAAATTCTAAAGTTGTTATATTGCTAGGAATTACTATCATGGACCAACTCGTCAGGCTGAGATTAAAGCTTAAATCACACGAGATTTTTATAATATATTAATAATTAATATGTAAAACAATACCGGGACAATTAAAGCAATATATATTAAAAATACGTCTACAGAAATAATTACATCACGACACAATAATACATCAGATCACAGAAACAGAGTAACATAACGCACACCGACATCCAGAAGCAATCACAGAGGAAACACAAATACCACGTCATGACAATAAATCTTAAGTTCAGGTTCAGGTTTGGATACATAATATTAGAAATATTAAAATATTTTGCCAAGTTTTTAGAACGATTCAAACAACTGTACCAAAAGACGATAATCTAACAAGCAAAATGCCAGATAGTGTCCCACACTCCCACAAGTGTTCAAGGTAATGGTACGCGCTAATGTGGCATTCATACCGAGTTTCATATTAGTGTGTGAATCGCAAGAGAATAGATCGGCAGTTAGTTTTCGGATCGGCAATCACGGATACTGCCTGATTGAAACTTAAAAGTGGACTCCGCATACGACATCGAAGACCTCCAAGTTTTAGATAGTACGCCTTTTAAGCCGAACGGTATCAAGTATCAACATCTAATCCGATCGACATCACTATTCATTTAAACTTTTCTGCAGTGTACAGCAAAGTATGTTTTACTACTATCACTGCCTACTGCGCAAGTTTGAAGCAAGTAGACTCTCAAGTCTCAAACAAAATAATATGACGGCTGAGCCACCATATTCGTGGAAAATTTAACTAAGAATGAAACGGAATCACTAAATCCTCACCAAAAAAAGTTGAACCTTGATAGAAATTACGTTGCATGATTTTAGCAACTATTCGCATTGCTGACTGAAATTTGTTTTTTCCGTAATAAAGTTACATTTTGTCTCAGTGCCCAACATTTTCTGCTCAGACTTTAGCAAGAACTCTATTATCATGGGAGAAATGGTGCTAGAGGAAAATGAGACCAACACATACATAAATGCACACAATCAAAAATAAACCCAAAACATGGCCCATATAAAGCCCGCTAAGGTATATATTAAACCTTGTATATATGTACAATAATGGCCATTAGTAAAAAAATAAAAACGTTTGTATTCAACTCTGTCCCGCTTCAAATTAGGCGCAGAATCAGTCCTGCAATTTCGCATAATTTAGGCCATGTGCCATAGGTGTCTCTGTGACGCACTTTAATGCGCCGACTCAAGACTAATTTACAGTTATTTTTTCAAAAAATATTGGTGAATAAACTTCTAAGTTTCTGTTAGCTAAGTCGTGGCACAAAATTGCTTTATGAAAGCTGCTTAGTTGTAGCTTTTACCGCAAAATGGCAATACTCTAAGTTACATAACATTCCCACTGAACACAATCCAAAAACGACAAACGAAAAAAATATTATCTAACAAAATTATATACGTATAATATACAAAACCGATGGTAAATACAAATATTTTGAGATCAGTTTCACAAAGGTGAGTAAAGAAGCATAATTAACTGGGTAAAAAGTTACGCAAAAGCTAAGCTGAAACAAACAAGTAAACTGAGAAGGTTAAGGGCAGCCAATGCCTCCTTAAACCTTATAAATAACGATACTTGAGAAATATATCGTTTCAAACAAATAGGTTCAAAAATCAAACAAAATCACGTATACTATTTTTGTTTACAACTTTGTAAATTTGGACACTATTTGACAAAGTTAAAACTGAAAAAATGGCGAAAACACATTAACATTAATCACTATTCACTACTGGCAAATACGCGTAAATAAATTGCAATACCATCAATAATCAACCACACGATTACGAAATCATGGCCATAATTTAAATCAATTAAAACAACAAAATCAAGTTTATTTAACTTGGTAAACACATTTTTGTAATTTCTATTAGTACATTTTCATGGAGAAGATACATATACTACAATAAATTGTTGCTACAGATCCAGATGGAACACTGCAATAATGTTAGTCTGAGTATGGTCAGTATATATAGTTATGTAACCATAGGAAGGGTCCATCCACAGCATTTTTCAATGTCTAAAATCGCCAAACATTGACGTATGTGTTCAATGTTTGGCGACTGTCATATTAAACGTGTACGAAATATAATTCACAAAATGCACACAAAAAATTTGATGAAATACAAACCAACAGGAATAATTCATTGATAATATCAAGCAAGCAACAAGATGTCATTGATTCTGTTACAGTTAAGTATATATAGAATACATAGTAGCGGTAAATAGTAATAGTTTGTAGTTGTCGTGTAATGCAGTCAGCTTAGATCAAACAGGAATAATATACTGAATGGCCCTGAAAAATGTAAAAATAATTAGAATGAATATTGATAATTATACTATAAAATAGTATCAGCCCGCAACTACCAAGCATGTTTGTGCATCATAATTATAATTATAATCCATTTTTATCTCATCATCCATTTCAGTCTTGGTCAACTTCAACAGAATGATTTATTTAAAAATCCAGTAGCAATAAAATTATTATATGCAACGGAAACTGAACTTTTGATAAGTAGTCAATAAATTTGGTCTATAGCTAGCTTGAAACTTAAAAATACGCAATAATCAACTGACTAAAAAACAAAATCTATCAAAGTAAGGCTAACCAACCAGTGCAGAACCCAGACACAAATTAGCTACTTGCTGCTAGTGTTTTTTTGTATCAAAATTCAGTAATTTCGTTCAGATTTTTGTGATATAAGTCACTGCTGAGTGCTGACAACGAAGACAGCTGACAAAGAAACGTACTTTCTAATCCTACGTTGTTGCAGGAGCAAACGGTCTTCACTGTGTGGCCCACACTGAAAATATATCAAAATCGAAGCAATATAAAGGTATTGCAAGAGCGTCGAAGCCAAACCTCAAGTCACTGAAACTTGAACCTGAAACCGCCAGTTTTCAAATTTTGCCATCGATTTCGTATTTGAAAACATTATACAAAATTCGGATCATACGACGTATATATTTCACGCGTACATGAGGGCTAGTACTGTGCCAAGTTTCAGTCAGATTGGCCTTATCTGGTCTGTCTGCACTACAGAATATAACGAGCTATTGTCTGCTTTCGCCATTGTTTGCACGCTTTGTACACGCTTTGCACGTAATGTACACGTAACGTAACGTACACATCAAATGCACTGAGCTTTCGATTGAACTAGAAGCGCACCTTCAGCTTCAAGCTTAATAATTGATCATGAGATCGAGGCACCTTTATATTATGTACAAATGAGCTAAATTAGACAAAAATCTTAAATCTTAATTAAAATTAAATCTTAATTTTTGACCTGGGCCTTAAAAAGTATATCAGTTTACATAAACACTTACCAATGATAATAATAATGAGAATAAGTACGATTACACAAATACCAATCATCATCTGAAAAATGACAGCAAACATAGTATGTGCCACAAACTAAATACCAATAACTTCTGTAAAAGAAACTAAACACAATATTGAAAACAAAAAATTCTGGAGCTTTTTACAATCGACAAAAATAGATGCTAGAGCTATAACCCTCTATATCTTAGCTTTCCACAGTTTTTTTGTACTTTCAGCTGGATAAATCGTAAAAAAATGTCTGCCAAGTTGCGGTTTCTACTAGGACATCCGTAATACATATGTATACACTAACGAACCTTCAAGTTTTTCAGCCAAAATTTTCGCTTCAGTGTTGATGCACTTTTTTCAAATTGTGAGGCGCCTTCTTGCAGTGCGTCTAAATTAAAAAAAGTACATCATGCACAACAAAATCACAACGGTTATCAATAAAAGCTGACGCACTACCCCAACATAAACGACAACACCGCTTTCACTTCCGGATAAGTAGGTCGGAATAGTAAACATATTATATAATTTACATAAAACCTTACGACATCAGGCTGAAACTCTGAAAAGTGTCGAAATATAACTGATAAAGCAAAATTTCCATTTCCGCTGTTTCCACTACGGAGGGAACAAGTGAACACAGTACACAGATGTGTATCAGCAAGCAATGGAGTATATAATCAGCTTGAATTTTCAGCATCAACTCAACAGTATATAATATATATATATATATAGTAGACTGTCAGTATCAATACACAAAACGTATAAATGTGAATAATACCCGCTCTGTCGTCCAATTGGCTTAGCTTCTGATCCCTTTCCAATACTTTTTCCACATTTGTTTTCATGATACCCACAACCTGAAACGTACTAATAAAATATTATTGACCTATTTGACTTGTCGTCAAAACTTTTGTGTCCAAACACGGTTCAAGCAAACTGACTTTTTTACTAAGAATCTTATGGAAGTAAAAATTTTGGTACAAACATACAGCACGCATATAATTTTTACTCTAGCCCTACTTTGAAAATTTTACTTTGCTTAAGGTCCTACGTAAGAATTTTGGTCCTAACCGTAGATAAACGTATTTTTTACTTTAAACCCGCAGCCGCGAACACTAATGGTTGCGATTTATTTGGACTACGATACGTAGGTGTGCCACATTTTTTGGGAGAGTAGAGGGGAGCTTCAATTTAGTCCGAAACCACCCTCCCCCCTAATTTTAGTCGCATCCCCCATCATAGCTTAAATGTTTTTCCAGGTTTGTTAGCAACTTTTTCGTGGTAACAATGTCTCTACGCTGTGACTATGCACTGTAGATAGGGCCTCATTGTGACTTTGGTGCCCCTCTTTTAGTCGGCGCCCCCACCTAATTGGGAGAGGCGACAGCCGGCTCCCCCCTCATAAAAATTTGTCTAATATGCCAGCAGGATGACCAGACTCTATTGAGATAGGGTTTTTCACCGCACTACCACTATATACGTAAGACGTATATTCTACCATACTGCACTTGAACTTCACTAACACCTATAAAATGAACTTTTTTCCATTCAACCAAAATGTCAATCATTTTTGTTCTATTATTTTGACAACAAATTGGCTTCAATCTTTTGAACTGATTTGATTCTGACTAAATTCAATTTAAGCTACGGACGGACTAAGGAGACCAAAATGAACAAAAACAAAACATCATCACATTTTTAGACAGCAATGGGTCAAAATTTTTAAATTCCTACACAAAGAAAAGCCAACTTTTCACGAAACACAAATCAGAATCCAAGGCTCTAATGAAAGCATTTTAAAATAATAAATAAGTAATTAAGCAACAGTTATAGTAAGTTTTGCTGACGAGCCTTTTGATTTTCGCTTATGCTATCTCTAATAATAACTAGGGATGTCGCGGATGTCACTTTTTTGACATCCGCGGATGCGGATGCGGATGTCGACTCCTAACATCCGCGCGGATGCGGATGCGGATCTTTTTGGAATACGTTCTAGACAAGTTATGAGCCGAAATTTTACAAATTTTTTGGCCAAAAAATTCATAAAATACTACAAATAGCAGGTATGAATGCAAGTACTAAGCATGAGACTCGAATACTCGGATAGAGCAAAGTTCATCAAAGTTGTGTCTTCATGATATCTTCTATACCATGTGCCGCCATCAACAATTTGTTTGAAACGCTATATATTGGTTTAACTTTGTGTCTATTCAAAAACTATTGCGTGTCCCTCGGGCTTAGTTATTGGTTTTGTTGGTGTATGTACTCTTATATATTCTTTCAAATCAATGAAAACCGGCTAAGTTAAAAACCGTGTTTTAGCAAATATTGCTTTGCAACTTAGCAAACTGGAAAAACTGAAGAAAAGGGGGGGGATGCGACTAAAATTAGGGGGGAGGGTGGTTTCGGACGAAATTGAAGCTCCCCTCTACTCTCCCAAAAAATGTGGCACACCTACGTAATCGGTTTAAATAAATCGCAACCATTAGTGTTCGCGGCTGCGGGTTTAAAGTAAAAAATACGTTTATCTACGGTTAGGACCAAAATTCTTACGTAGGACCTTAAGCAAAGTAAAATTATTTTTCAAAGTAGGGCTAGAGTAAAAATTATATGCGTGCTGTATGTTTTGTACTACAAAATTTTTACTTCCATAAGATTCTTAGTAAAAAAGTCAGTTTGCTTGAACCGTGTTTGGACACAAAAGTTTTGACGACAAGTCAAATAGGTCAATAATATTTTATTAGTACGTTTCAGGTTGTGGGTATCATGAAAACAAATGTGGAAAAAGTATTGGAAAGGGATCAGAAGCTAAGCCAATTGGACGACAGAGCGGGTATTATTCACATTTATACGTTTTGTGTATTGATACTGACAGTCTACTATATATATATATATATTATATACTGTTGAGTTGATGCTGAAAATTCAAGCTGATTATATACTCCATTGCTTGCTGAAGCACTAACTGAACCAATGTATTGCTGAAT
>JASANF010001609.1:0-18909 GCA_030248245.1 Trissonchulus sp. WLG1_4 | reverse complement strand
ATAACAGCTGAGTTTCACCAGTCTCACAATTGTAAGTGCAAAATCAGGTGATTCGTTACGAATTTGTCACATTTATAAATTCATTACGAATAAAACTTACAATTGTTAAAGTTGTTAGACTATAAAGTTGAGCAACAGGCCCCTGGTATATAGTTTGCGGAATATTTCGGAAAAGTTTCTGGCATTTTCCACCCTCGGTTCATGCATTAATGTCACAATTAAGTTTTGCAGTGTGGTATGTATAAACCTGAAAATATATTTACCTGTCTGAAACAACCCTTCATAACTTTGACTAAACAAGTGGGCCCCAAAAAGGGGCAAATTTCGCCATAGTACCGTTGTCACCGGTAAAAGCTTCCTTCTGGAAACCTAAGGGGACATAGCCATAGAAGACATTTTTGTCTTGACACCGTACGCATTGGCGTAAAATTTTCGACAGTCACTTGAGGAAGATATGGTGTAACTGCAAATGCGAGGCACCCTCCATATGAACTGCTGAAATTCCTAGACCAAGAGTACATAATTGACCAGTTTGATATTCTTCTCCCACTGATCAGGGCCCGATTGTATAAAGAATTTCAACGGCCGTTGAAATTTCAACGGCCGTTGAAATTTGAACGGCCGTTGAAATTTTGCTGATTTTTATAAAAATTTCAACGGCCGTTTGTTTCGACGGCCATTGAGAAATTCTCCGTTGAAATCTACATTTTCTCCATTGCTATTTAACATAGTCAACTGCCGTTCAAAATGTTTCGATTGTATAAAAGTTCGTTGAAAATTTTCAACTGAGGTTTTCAGCAATTTTCACGGCGATTTTATAAATAAAATTTATCCGTTGAAATCAACGGATTTTCAAAAATTTCTCCGTTGAAAACACGCGACTAATCATTTTTTCCAGCTACTCGTTCTAAATTTTTAAAAATTTCACCGGCCGTTTAGTTCAACGGCCGTTGAACGGCCGTTGAGTTCAACGGACCAACTAAGCTCCGTTGAAAATATGCAATTTTAAAAATTTGTTGCAATGTGTTTGTTTACTTGACATCAAATATCAAAGGAACATTGATAATTGAAAACTTTAATTGTACTTTTATGAATTCATAACTTTATATAGTTAATGAAATAATTTAACATTAAAAATCAAATTTTCAAATTAATACTAGTGCAAAATTACACAGCAGTTTGGGAGGGTAATATTAGCAAAAATGGGCAAATTTCTTTCCTTGTTTGCAACTAAGGGCCTATTCCTTTACCGGATTAAAAGGTTAATTATAATCGGACTAAACGGTTTAAAAATTATGCTGAAAAATGCCATTCCAAAACCTGCGGACTAAACTAAACGGACTTAACTTATAGCGCACTGCTTTTTAATCGGACTATTTTGAAATAGGGTCTGACTAAAATTAAGCTGCCGACTTCTTTTAACTCGTTCTTAACAAGTAATGTTCTGAAAATCTTAAAATTCTCCGTTGAAATTTCAACGGCCGTTGAAATTTCAACGGGCGTTAAAATTTCAACGGTCGTTCAGCGGCCGTTTATCTCAGCGGACTTTTTTTTGATGAAGTCACACGACATTATGTTCTAAAAATCTTAAAATTCTCCGTTGAAATTTCAACGGCCGTTTATCTCAACGGACTTTTCTTTATAAAATCACTGTTGAAATTCACATTTTTCTCTGCCAAAATCACACGATTTCATCGTTTATAAAATTCAAACAATTTAAACGGCCGTTCATTTCAATGGCCGTTGACTTCAACGGCCGTTGAAATGTTTATATAATTGGGCCCAGGTTGTTGGAGCAGTATATGCTTTGAACATTAGAGGCTAAGATAGTACCCAAACGAGACAAATAGCCAAAACAGGTCTTTCTAAGGACTCAATCGGGAATGTTTCTAAATGTGCCCGTATAGAAATTATTAGCTAAAAGCCAATCAGCTTGTAGCGGCCTTGTAGATCCGCCAACAACGTGAGATCACGATAATTTTTAGACACTATAGACGCTATTAGCTAGGTCAAAAAAGTCAGACCATTTTCATTTAAGTTAAAGTTAAAGTAAGGACCATTGCTTCAATTTAAGTTAAAGTTACAGTTAAGTAAGGCTCAGGCTTCAATTTAAGTTAAAGTTAAAGTAGGCCGAAAATCAGTGACTTTTATTTAACTTTTTTTAAAATAACTTTAATTAAACTTAAAGTAAGGTTGTTTTAATTTAAGTTAAAGTTAAAGTTAAAGTAAGAGCTTTAACTTTTTTTGGAGTTAAAGTTAAAGTTAAAATAAGACCCCTAACTTTTTTACTTTCAGTTAAAGTTAAAGTTTAACTTTTTTGCCCTACTATTAGCCTTTTCTGTCACCTCTGGCACGGACAGACAGACCCCTGCGGAGTTGAATGCGGCTCGTTTGGTAGCCGCGGATACCTTCGAGTTGGGTTGAGTTGGGTCAGAAAATTTGAAACAACCCGCGAGAACCTACTTCAGGTTGATCGTCTCACTTAATTGTTTTTCAGACCCGCGAAACCTGAAAAAATTATCACTCAGGAATCTAATTTTGTAGAAATTTAAAATTTGGGTACTGCGCACCATTCGGTTCAAGTGGCAACGTAAACACCGTACATGTGTAGGTACAGTGTGGAAATTTGGTTAATATCAGCTAAGAATAATTAGGTATAAATTCCCCTGTGCCCTGCCACACCTGCCAATGGCCGTGCCCCTCCTCTTCCCCCTCCCCCATCTCTTTCCCGATTGCCTTTGGAAATAGCTTAACTCAGCTTGTTAACCAAAATAAAGTTAGTAGTTGAACTAAAGCTAACTTAGTTTGCCATAGACTGACTCGACGTTTCTGCAAAGTGACCAACTGATTGTCAACAATGTGCCACCTAATTTACATATTATATCATACCTGCTCCGCCCATCAAAAGATATCATTGGCTGTTACAGTCACATACGAAATGTTCACGAAAATGCATTGACTATTTACTTGTATCTAATTTAGGTACATACTTGTTTGATTGGCCAGCTGATTCGGTATTAGTCAATAAATTGCCAGACAGACAAAACACGAATAGGGGGGGATAGCTTTGGAAAATGAAATGGATGAAAAATTTACAATATTTCGTAAATCCGTCAAATTTTTTTGCCATAAACTTATTAAACAGAAATGTAGACAAAAATACGTCTACTATTTCATTTAGATAAATTTTTACAAAATTCGGCAGGCCCTGGCGTGGCTCGCCGTAACGATTGTGTACTCTTGGTGTCAAAAACTGATTCCAATTATTCCGCCTCTAGGCGGAATAAAAAGTTTTGGATCTTGAGCTAACTTTATCTAAACAAGTGGGCCCCTAAAAGGGGCAAATTCCGAGGTTGTGGCGTGAAATAATTCCAGCGAAACTTACAAAGCACGATGGTGTGTGTGCTCCAGAAAATTCCGTGTGACGCGAAGGGCTTTTATCCCTCCGGAAGATTTGTTTGGCTTATGGTTTACTTCCTTCACCATTCACGATTAACTGCTATTTGTCACAAATACTTTCAAACACTCGGCAAAGTATTAAGTTTACATGTATATTAAGCGTACATGAATTTTTGCGCGGCCGCCTCAGCGGCCGTGCATACTAAGTTCGGTCAATGCACTGAAACAAAAATGCTCAGTTAAAATAAATCATGCTCAGTTTCAGTGCATGGATTTACAATGTGTTGTGTACGATTCAGCTGCCTAACAAATATAAACAGGTTTTGTGCGCGCGCGTGTGCGTATGCGTGTGTTCGTGACAATGCGTGTGTCAACATATTGCAAGCTCGGTAGTTGTGAAGGCTGATTGAGAATTATATGACACCTTACTCGTTGATGCAGGACTTCCGTTGGCATTTAGGCAGTTGAAAGTTAATATGCAAATTAGTCCAGGTCTGGACACCTGTGCGTACAGTCAGCAACCTAGTCATTTTGTCTGTTGGCCTTGTCATGTGCGGCGGCGCATTTTCGAGCGCATGCGCCTCCTTAGTTTTCTTTGTCTGTGTAGTTTATTGTAGTATAGCAATTGGCATTTGCTAACTTTTTCTCTCTAGCTTGTCATTTGCAGCTTTACTTAGCTATGACAGTGCACTATTAATACGTTTTCGAGTTATTTCGGTGACTTATTTCTGTTTTGTAGTGATACCGCAGATTTATTTTCTAATATTTTACTCATGGAAGACGTATCTCCTGCTTCTTCCCCGGCCGAAGACGGTTCGGATGTTTTGAGCGAGCCTTCTCACCCATCTTCTCGGGGATCACCTCGGGATTCACCCAAGGAGTCGCCAGTGGGTTCTCCTGCTCAATCGGAGGCGGGTGCAGAGGCATCGGATACTGAGGAGGCTGTGGCAGAGGCTGCTCCCCTCCCGGCTTTACCTCCTCCTCGACCAACTGAGGACCCAGTTCGTAAGGGGCGCTACCGCCCGTCTCCACAGGTTCTGTCGGTGCTTCAGGAACTGTTCGGTGGGGGCGTAATGCCTAAGCTCACCTTCCAGGAACGCTGAAAGGAGTGCCCACTGCCCGATCATGAAGCGTGCTATGTCCCCCTTTTGGATCGCGATTTGGTGGAGACGGCCCAGCAACTGGGGGTCAAACTAAACTGGTCCCTAGAGGCTACGCTCAAAGACCTCCATGCAAACCTCATGCACGCTTTAGCGCCTTTGCTGTTGCTTATTACACATGCCAAAGCTGGTGCGCTCGATGGAGCACATACGGCAGACCTATCGCTCAGAGCAGCCAAATTTATTGCCCGCACGCTGTTCATCACTTCATACCAGCGGCGGCTGGCCGCGACGGCTGCGATTGGCGTGCGGACTCCGGCAAATGACGCGGCCTGCTACCGTCAGTGGCAGCCTGCGAAGGAGCAACCAGATCGCGCCCCTATTTGGGTCTGGGTTGCGCAAGCAACTTTTGGACAAAATTCTGGAAGTCCGAAAGGTTGCTAAAAAGGTAAACAAATAACCAAATTTTCATGCACTTGTTGTGAAAATTAAAAAGATTGACTTTGCAGTGAGTCAACATGTAAGGGCTTCTTTCTTGCGAGTACTCACCGGGGTCGACAGCAAGGCCTAATAAGGCACTAATAAGCATATGCCCAGACCAAGGGTTCTTTCGGGCAGAGAGAGTTGGAACGTAACCAACCACATACTTCGGGTATAGTTTGGTTTAACTCTTCTGATGTACTTGCAATTTATTTTAGCTCGCAGAGTCTCAGAAGAACTACAAGGGTGGTCGCAGTGGGGAACGGCGACGGCCTTATACTCCGTCTCGGATGTCGGTCCGCTCCGATCCAGGCCGCCACGCTCCGTACACCACCAATCCGGGCGCCAGACAGGTGGACCGCCCAGGATCTTCGGGAGTGCGCCAGGCTCAACCAGCTGTCAATCGAGGACAGCGGTTTCCTCCTGTAAAAGGAAGGCGAGCCCTGAATCCGCCTAAGCCTAGCAGGTCGGTTTCGCTTAATTACCCTTCATTTAGCATTAGCTCAGATATAGTGACACCGGTGCCTCGCCGCTTGAGTCTGTTTTCAACTAATTGGGCTTTGCTTACGTCAGATCGCTGGATCCTGACTGCCGTAGAAGGGTATAAATTAGAATTCA
This sequence comes from Trissonchulus sp. WLG1_4, assembly GCA_030248245.1. Classification (NCBI taxonomy): domain Eukaryota; kingdom Metazoa; phylum Nematoda; class Enoplea; order Enoplida; family Ironidae; genus Trissonchulus; species Trissonchulus sp. WLG1_4. Next base: position 13,312 of record JASANF010001609.1, on the reverse strand, counting down.
GTGCAAGCCCGCCACTGCCACAGTCTAAGCCTCCTCCAGCCATTCCATTTCAGGGGGAGGAACGGGCCTTGATTACCACTGAAGTGCAAACTTTGTTAGAAAAAAGTGCTATTCGGGTGGTTACACCTGAGGTCGATGGACCTGGGTTTGTGAGTCAGCTTTTTTTGGTGCCCAAAAAAGATGGAGGGCAGCGACCTGTAGTTAACTTGCGCAGCCTGAACAATTTTATTAACTACGAGCATTTTAAGATGGAGGGTATCTACATGCTCAAAGATTTGATCCAAAAAGGCGAATATCTGGCTAAGTTGGGTTTGAAAGACGCTTACTTTACAGTTTCTATTCATCCCACATCTCAGCCTTACCTCCGCTTCCAGTGGGATGGCGTTACGTATCAGTTTACGTGTCTTTGCTTTGGTTTGGCTTCTGCACCAAGGGTGTTTATTAAGTTGTTGAAGCCAGCATTGTCCTTTTTTCGCCGCAAAGGAATCCGGATTGTCGCTTATCTAGACGACATTTTAGTAGTCGCACGTTCAGAGGAACGTGTTGCTCAAGATGTAGCATTAGTTCGCTACGTTTTAGAGCATCTGGGATACGTTATTAATGAGAAAAAGTCAGAGACAACACCTTCTCAGACTAATACATTTCTAGGATTTGTGGTCGATACAGTGGATCTCACCTTGTCTCTACCAGAAGCTAAGCTGATCACCATGATCAAAGCTTGCTCGACAGCTCTCTCGGCTCGGGCGGTCAGCTTGAGAGATCTAGCTAGATTGCTGGGATTCCTTTCTTCAGCTCATTTAGCCATTTGGCATTCGGCTATGTTTTCTCGTGAGTTACAGCTAGACTTGATCGATCGCATACATCAGGGCTTGCCATGGCACACCTTGATAGTCTTGTCTGAAAATTCTAAGGCAGAACTTCGGCTGTGGCTTGACTGCTTTCAGGTCTGGAATGGCAAACCGCTAATAATGTCTGCCCCAGACATGACCATTGACAGCGACGCGTCGGCTACAGGGTGGGGCGCCGTCTGCGGGTGCGACCAAATCCATGGCATTTGGTCTCCTTAAGAACGTACACAGCACATAAATTGGCTAGAGCTTAAAGCAGGCTTTTTAGGTTTACAAGCGTTTGCCAGTTCTGCCTCCGGGAGCCATGTCAGACTCAGGCTGGATAATACGATGGCAGTTGCCTACGTTAACCGTCAAGGGGGGACTCGGTCTATTCCTTTGTGCCGATTGTCATTAGACATATGGAGGTGGTGCATTGAACATAACATATACTTCTCTGCTGAACATATTCCAGGCGTCCTGAACCCGGCCGACGAACCTTCGCGACGAAGACCGGAGATGAGCGACTGGTGCCTGCATCCGGAAATATTTTGCCAAATTCGGTCTCGTCTAGGGCCGTGCGAGATCGATCTTTTCGCTGCCTACCACAACGCTCAGTTGCCGAGATACATGTCGTGGGGCCAGGATCCGGGCGCAGAAGCCATCGACGCTTTCGTTCAGAGCTGGTCGGACCTCTGCGCTTACGCATTTCCGCCGTTCTGTCTAGTCGGGAGATGCATCCAGAAAATTCTCCTGGACAAACCTCACGTTACACTGGTAGCACCTGTCTGGACCAATCAGCCCTAGTACCCGATATTGCTTCGAGCAACGGTAGCTCAGCCTATCCTCCTCCCGCCACAAACACACCTGTTGACCAGTCCTTCAGGCGAGCCTCATCCCCTAATCCTCAGCGGGTCGTTACACTTGGCGGCCTGGAGACTCTCGGGAAGCTTTACAGAAAGCGCGGCTTTTCGCCTGCAGCTGCCAACCTTCTCCTCGCTTCCTGGTCATCATCGTCAGCATCTCAGTACAACAGCGCCTACGCTCAGTGGGTGCGCTGGTGTCTGCGAAAATCGGTTGATCCACTTTCTCTACCTATAACCCAGGTAGTCAACTATTTGGCATCCTTATTTGATCTGGGATATGCGTACAGATCAGTAGCGGTTGCGCGAAGTGCTTTGGCAGCTATATTACCGTCGGTGGACGGTTACTCAATCGGAGCTCATCCAGTTGTAAAAAAGCACCTCCGCGGTGTTTATAGACAGAAACCGCCAACTACGCGAGTCTCAGAAACCTGGGACGTTCAGACGGTTCTCAACGTCCTGAGGGGCTGGGGACCCAATAGCAGCCTCACGCAGAAGCAGGCTACGCTTAAAGCAGTGATGCTGTTAGCGTTAACGACCGTGGCTCGTGCTAGTGAACTAGCCCAGCTAACGATCTCTGGCATGACTGTTTTGCCAGAGGGCATTCGTTTTATCTTGCCGAAGCTGAGCAAGACTTGCGGTCGTACTCACTCTGCCGGGCCGGACACACGTTCTCTATTTATCTTTAAATTTGCTGAGGATGAAACCGTTTGTCCGGTGGCGGCGCTCGAAGCATACTTAGAGGCAGTCAAATCCAAGCGCCATACGGGTCATGATTCACTATTTCTGTCTTGTTGGCGTCCCTTCAAACCAAATAGTAGCGTAACTGTGGCTAGATACATAAAAATAATCTTAGCGATCGCCGGTTTTTCCGGTTTTACAGCCCACTCTTCGAGGGCAGCAGCGGTCACTAGTGCCTTTGGGCACGGGTTGACGGCGCAACAGGTCATGGCCGCAGCCCGCTGGACCTCTGAGTCTACATTTACTAGATTTTATTACAAACCAGTGTATTCGTCAAAATTTGGTACGACTATTCTTAGGAATAGCTCAGACTAACTTTGAACAGTCCTGCATCAACGAATAAGGTGTCATATAATTCTGATTATCCTAGGCCACGAGGGTGTCCGACGGATAATCCTTATTATATTAACCTTACGAGTTGATGCAGGACCCCCCCGCCCGCCCATGCTTGTCTATCACATGGAATTTACCCTTGTTTCAGACAATGAACAGTGAAGCTTGCCAAAGAATACCGCTCATTGAACTAAAAAAAATAAATAAATAAATAAATAAATTGTTACTTGTTTTGCATATTATTGTTTTGATATGCTTGTTGGATTTATGATTTTCTGTGTGGTTGTGTTTCATCATTTGGCTGGTAAATTTTGACTATTGGTGGGTCTTCTTTCAACAGTGACTAGGTTGCTGACTGTACGTATAGGTGTGCAGACCTGGACTAATTTGCATATTAACTTTCAACTGCCTAAATGCCAACGGAAGTCCTGCATCAACTCGTAAGGTTAATATAATAAGGATTATCCGTCAGACACCCTCGTGGCCTAGGATAATCAGAATTATTTTGCATATCATATCTACAATTAATATTTTGCCACCACCATTTCGCACATTTACATTTCAGGTCTGGTATTACAGGTTGCCAGACAGGTATATACATTCCTTGAGCGTGAGATAAAATATCGTTGTGGACAGTGCACAGTATCTGTATGTTGACGACTGACGACTGACTATGTTGACAGTGGACTAGTCAATATCTGAGACGATATCGGAGTATCAATTACTATACAAATTCCAGTGGACACAGTTTTGGCGTATGCAGGGGAACAGGATTAGCTAAAGGCATGGTTTAGAATGATGTAGATGTAGATTTCGCGAAAGTTTAGAAAGTTTGAAATAGGTTGAAACTTCAAAAACGGCAAAAGTTCGAAATATTTCTATTTTATTAGACAATCAAACGGTGCACAGCGAGACGACAGCGTTGGTGTTAATTTGGAGCGCTGTATTGAAGTAATCAGAGGGTAAGCACATTGCAGTGCATTGACAGCGAATGGCTACAGGTTTGCACTCCTGTTCAAAAATTATATATATATTTATCAGACTCAGATTCTAGGAACAATCGGGATGAAATAACAAGTGGAGGAGCCAATAGCGTAGTAAAAGGTGAGGCATAAATTGCAATCAACATCCCTTGTACTCACCAGTGCTTGCACCAGTACCAGAACAGTACTTGCATATGACACCTACACCCACATGTGAACCGCAATAACTATAAATTTAGTACTGCTTTAGTACCTATGTACATACTTCTTTAATGGCTAACGAGCAGTGGTGAACAGCAGTGCGTAATATTAGTATCAACAAGCACGTTTTGCGAGTAAGGTTAAACTAAACTTAGATAGACTTCGTCACGAGGTGCTTCTATATGCCGATGATATTCTTCGAATATAAAACGCGGCGCCAAAATTTTTTAAAGCCCACATTTTAACATGTCGAGCTTTCTAGCCAAATTTTTCTATGTATGACAACTTTTGTGAAACTAATAAATTTACTGCAAATAAGCTTTCACATATGTCATTTCAAAAAAAAATTTAAAAACAACTAATTTGTAAGAATTGTTTTAAAAATGCTAAATTATAACAGCTTCTTGTACTTTTACTTTTAATGACTGCGAGAAGGGATGTTTCACTAGTACACACTACACATCATTAAATATTCATAAGCGGCATTTCATTGTACATTAGTGGTTTTACCTGGCCATTTGATAAAAGTCAAAAATATTATCTATTATCTAAGCAAAGGATGACATACCTATCCAAAATGCTATCTAAGAGTTAATCCATGCGAACAGTCGTTATGTCCGTTCAGCCAACAAAATTACAAAAACATCACGCCACAATTCGATCCTCATAATGGCGTAACTATTTAGTAAGTTTGCCGGCTGTGCGGACATACGGCTGTACCGAGCCTAAATCTGCTTTAGATCAAGCATAAATGCGCGAGTCAAGACAAAAAGTACAAAGTACCGATCGTTTTGCATAGTTAATCACAATAAGGTCTGATAAACCAGCTGTGTGTAATCTATATTTTGTTGTAAACCCAAACTTTTCCTGTATCTGACATATCTTTTTGTAATAAACTCTTTCAGTGTGTATTTCTAATTATTAATGACCATTAAAATCAGTTAATTTTTTACTTTAAACTTTTTCCTTGTTTAAAGTCTTTAGTCTTACTACTCTTACTAAGGCTTTTACTTTCCTTGTTGAATTACAATTATTAAAACTTTTTTGCTACAACAAAAAATTTCCTATTATTGGGTTGTTTATTTGCACATATTAAAACATCCAGTGTGTTACCACAGCAGACTGCATAAACGCTGCTATCTAAATCAGTACGCAGTATGGAACACACACAGTAGAATGCACACACCCACACCTATAGTGTGTTTGATAGACCTACCTGCTGGTTTAGTTCAATTTAACATAGTGAGTAGAGATACATGTTGAATCAGCGTTTGCATTATAGTATATACGCGGCGGCTGAGGCCGCCGCGTAAAAATCAAAGGGAAGAATGGACAATCATTTGGCACGCAGTATCACTAATGACTAAGCTCTCCTAGACAGGGGCGTGTAGACAGTGTCAGCAATGTAATTCGACAAGTTAGAGAAAATGTGAAAAGAAAGAACGCAGGCGTTTTGAGACCTCTTGTCATCCATTCCTAAGTTGATACTGTAAACTGTGTAAACCAAATGTGTATGTAAAACGTGTTACGCGGGTCATCCTAGTTCATCCTTTACCACGTCCATGTCTGGAACGAATGGAACGTGTGACAGTGCGAATACTGCAGCGAAAACAGTACCATTTGTGCGAAATATTGTTTGCATATTTTAATTTGGCTCACACAAAAATTAGTTCAGCGCGGCCCCTTAAGCATATTGCTATAACTGCACCAATGCACAGTTTTGAATAGTGTAGTCTGGGGCCGCGCTGTATTTTACCGGAACGGTAAAATAATACTGACAGCCATCGTCTCACAAACATATACGCTCGTCAACAAAAGTGCTTGTTTGGTCAGAGTCAGATCAAACGGGCAAAATAACCATACAGCACCGTACGTACAAGACCAAACGTAATCAATTTTAATCAGAGTTACAATGGTTCGAACCCGTGTTTACGCATTTCATGCAAATCCTACATACTGGCTGAAGGGCTGTCGTAGTCTCCGTTTAGTTACTAGGCTTTTTTATATTCACCAGTTACTTAGTTGTTTCGTCTCAATAATAATGTCATTTATTATTATTCTGTTTAATAACTTCTAACTCTCTAACTCAATAATGTTGTCATTTAAACATTTTCCATCCATGGTAGCGTAGCCGAGTGGTCTAAGGCGCTGACTCTGAAACTAGAAGTCAGTTGTGCGTGGGTTCGAATCCTACCGCTACCAATATGTTTTGTTTGTCACCTGTGTTAAGGTGGCGCTCCGAATAACTGACTTTGGGCAGTAAAAGTTTTCAGTCACGTTTTCAGGTCTTTGTTCTTCAAGAAAGGTTGTTCAGCAGTGAATTAGCTTTCGTTTGATATACATAACATGTAGTTTTGTTGAAATTAGTTTTTTTACCTGAATTTTGATATGGCAAAATCTTCAAATCAATTTTCCGAAAATTTGTATATGGCTTTTGTTACTTTTGATAACGGTTTTCCGCAGATAATAGGTGACTGCAACTTTTTAAAAAGTCGTTTGTGTAGGCAAACATTTGAAAAAAATTTTCAAATTACGTTGAGCGATATTGACAAAAATGCACTATTTTTAAAGCTAATTTTTCGTTCGCTACTTTTTGGCTTCTCCAACTTTTTCAATGGTTATTTGCATTAAAAAATACGCTCTATTTTTTGACACTGTCGTTTGTGAGGGCAAACCTCAGATTTTTCTGATCGGCAATAGCCTTTTTGAATCGTGATAGCTCTCCTCCATGTCCATTTTTCATTGTGAAATTTGACTTAAAGTTAGAAAATAAGTAGATTCAGGTGTACCTTCTTCGAAAATGTTGATTTCTGTTTTTGGTGAAATTCTGCAGCGATTTCAAGTTGACCAATTTTAGAAAAACTAGTGTATTTTGAGCCAAAACAATTGTATTAAAATTATAAGAAAAGATACACCTCGGCAACATAATTACCTACAGTTTAAGCTATAGATCGTAAAATTTGAACAAAGTTTCGCTCAGTTATGCCGTTTGAAAAATTATGCGCATTTAGCGAAAATAGAAATTTTCAATCGGTGATAAAAAATCAGAACAAGGCAACAGGCACGTGAAACTTAATCAGAAACAAAGCTTTGTAACAGGCTTCAATATATTTAAACGAAATTCATTCTAGCTAGAACCTACGTCGACTTATAAGATAATAAAGTTATGGAAGTTATTCGGAGCGCCGCCTTAAGGCCATGTGACAAGTCTGTTGTAGCATGGCTAGCACTGACACTCAGATATTAGTATGCAACTTTGCTTGGAAAGCCCTCGTGCAAAGCACTCGTGCGCTGCGCGCACTCGTGCTTTGCACTCGGAGCTTTCCAGCGCATCGTGCATACAAATGTCTGAGTGCACTCGCAGCCATGCTACAACCCTTACTTGGCACGGCTACAAAGCCACTATCTTGTACAGTGCATGGTATACGAAGAGTACAGACTAGGACCCTATTGTGTACTCTTGGGTATCGCATACCTAGGCGTATTACTTTAACTTTTACAAAAGTTAGAGGTCATACTTTAACTTTAACTTTAAAGAAAACGAAGATCAAACTTTAACTTTAAAAAAAGTTAGTGGTCTAACTTTAACTAAAACTAGGCCTTTTGCCTAACTCTAACTTTAACTTTAACTGAAATAAAAATGGGTTGACTTTTTTGCCCTAGTGACAACTTTGTGGCAAAACTGTCGCGCCAGACCACTCGGCCACCAGTTTGCCACCTGAGGCATCCTCGTGAAGTAACTGTTTATGTGAAACATCAGGCCGACAGGTTTCACTTGTGTGACATAGTGCCAATAGTAGTTTTGCAGCCACTGTGGGAAGGAAAGGGTTAAGATAAACAATAGTTTAGCGAGCGGTTAAAGTAGTGATGTGGATCGGATCGCCGGATCGGATCGGATCGGCCGATCCGGGGGTTGAATCGGATCGGATCGGATCGCTGACTGTGCCGGATCGGATCGCCGGATTGGATCGGCTTTAAAATTTCGGATCGGCGATCCGGATCGGTAGTATAAATTTTGAGTCTCGACCACGAAATTTTGTAATTTGACAAAAGTTTGCGTAATTTCAACAACTTTTCGAGCGATCAATCAGACGCACAAGTATAACTACTACTCAAATTATCAAAATATCGGCTTTATATTAGCGGTAGCGTACAGTTTATGCATTCATGAGTGGAGAGGAGGTTTATAATCATTGAAGTTGTGTGAAGACACGTAATAAACGTGTGATGTGAAATGGTTAGAAAGAAATATATCTTGATCTTCGCCTACGAAAACAATCTTGAACATTGTTTCAAAACACAACAGTTGAGCATTGCTCGTTACAGGCAAAATCGACGAGGATCAAAATTTTTGACCTGCGACCAAACGCAACCCGTGGTTTGACACTTGTGGGTAACCCACAATCCAACCGGCGCCGTCAAAGTCGACCCACGACGACCAACTTTGACCCACCATTTTAAGATACCGTACCCAATGATCGATCGCTTTTAGCTGATACGCCTGTACAATTTGCACAGTGTACAGCTGTTACTTTGTTCACATTGCTACCTACTTTAACCGAATAGTGCCCAATGTACCCAGACTGGATTGAATACGTGAAAACATTTTCAGAATTCGCCGGTTTGACAAAATGCAGCGACCAGGGTAGCCTGAATTGGGTACGCAAGGGTTGACCCACGTCTCAAATTTTTCGACCCAACCCCACCCAACCCGTGGATATCAACGACCTGCGGTAGTGACTAGTGACCCAAAATTTTCAAGACATTTCCATTTTCCAACTAGTCAAAATTTTTGGGCGTTTAACTAGCTCTCCTTGCGAAAATGCCATCTTAGCATCTATATGTATACATACTCCTTAAATTATTCTTCAGCAATATACTCATTATAACAAGTTATAGACTTAACAATATTTCTACAAAAAATTAGATGTTTTAGCTTTCATCAAAGTTACGCAATTTTTAATCGGATCGGATCGGCGGATCGGATCGGATCGGCCGATCCGGGCCTGGATCGGATCGGATCGGATCGCCAATCAAGCAACCGGATCGGATCTGCATGAAAATTTTGGACCGATCCGATCCGATCCACATCACTAGTTTAAAGACTGACTGCATAAGCGAATCAGCCGCGAATTCTAGAATTCCACCCAACAAACTTACCATCCAATTGCTGCTCGATAGTGAGAAACTTACGGCCGGTCATAAACACTAATGAGAAGACGATTAGCTGAGTCTGCGCTCTAACACGGACAAAGAGGACAGGGAGTTTTGTGGTAATACTCGCAAACGGGGAATGGTGATTACGTCGACACTGTAACCATTCTGCGACACGCCAGACCCTAGACCTGGAGACTCGAGACAACTGCATACAGATACCTGAACCTGGCATATTTTTGGTGGGGGGGGCTGGGGGCCCCCCATAAAATTTTGCCTAAAAATATGCCAGGATACAGGGCATTTACATAGCTCACTTTGTACCTGTCTCCTTAGGCTAAGAACAAGTATGCACGGGGCTTAAAGCAGACGATAAGCTGGCTTTGGATCTTCCAGTAATTAGTCCTTTGACTGTAATTCGCTGCGGCGCTCTCTGGGCTCTGGACGCGTCGGTGAGCGAAGACTACGCACCTAGCAGATACCTATGATGAGCCCTGCTAGTTTGTTGGATTGCGGGTGTGTGTTGTTTGAGGGCAAGCTGTTGCACGACAAGACCATCATCTGCCGCGGCTTCAAGAGCTTCGAGCCGTGCGTGCTGGCCTGCCCGAGCGGACAACGCGTCTGGGACCGCATCATGCAGACGGAGAGGGACGCCTACCGCCAGTGGGTCGCCCGCTGTGCCAGCTACAACTGACCAAGCCTGTCCCTCCCTGCCTCTGGCTGTCTTCTGCTTGCTTAAACCATTGAATACGATGCAGTGTGCACACAGTTTTTATTAAAAGCTTTACTGATTTTTGCTAATAAATAAACACTCTGCCTTCTATGGTCCGTCTGCTAGACAACACAAAAATAGATTTGACTGTTTATTCTGCTGATAAATAACATTTGACCATCATTTACTTATTCTGCTGATAAATACATTTGTCATATATTACATAGTCAATAAACTAACATACACATCGCACGATTAGGTATACAAACTTCAGCTTTTGACCAGAAACAAAAAATTACGATTTAGCTCCCAAAATAACTGAGCTACCGCTATCACGGGGTAAATCATCCCCCCTAGAAAATCCCCGGGATGAAATACCCCGGGGCAAATCATCCACCCGGATAAAGTACCCCAAACATAACTCTAACCAGTGGACCAGTCGCGGGGTAAATCATCACCCCTTACAAATGTGGCAAAGGAATCATCCGTCTAGCTCCCCTAAAATAATTTCTTTTGTTCATTGAACATGTTGCAGAGATACAATATAATACTGTTGTAAGAATATATCATCAATCCCGAAACCGCCAATCGATAGGGAATTTGACGGTAAATAAAACACAAGTAGCCCCCAAAAGGAGCAAGGTTCCCTTCCCCAGTGTGTACTCCTTAACTGAATTTGACGGTAAATAAAACACAAGTAGCCCCCAAAAGGAGCAAGGTTCCCTTCCCCAGTGTGTACTCCTTAACTTTTTTGCCCTAGTTTCTAACTCAAGCATTGCCGGGTTGCGCCCCACTCTGTGTCTACAACCTTGAACTCAGTTCACCGAGTGCTGCTGCATTTTCATTACCATTTTTTAGCTCTGAATTTGTATCATACTCCACTTAAAATTTCTTACAGTGTCTTTGTTATGGTTGATGAAGATGTTGAGGGTAAGATGATTCCTTTGGCACATTTGTAAGGGGGATGATTTGTTAAGGGGGATGATTTACCCCGCGACTGGTCCACTGGTTAAAGTTATGTTTGGGGTATTTTATCCGGGGCATGATTTGCCCCGGGATATTTTATCCGGGGGATGATTTGCCCCGGGATATTTTATCCGGGGGATGATTTGCCCCGGGGTATTTCATCCCCTAGGATGATTTTCTAGGGGGGGATGATTTACCCCGTAACACCGCAACAGAAAACGGAAATGTACTAATTTTTTTATAAAATAAACTATTTAAAATTCAGACGAACTTGAGACAGGCATTGTAAAGTTGTATTAGTTTGTGCAATGAATGGAAGAGGGTGAGGCCATGAAACAGAACCAGTGTCAGCCAGCCAATGCATCCACTCCCATGCACTAGTTGGCTCCAAGGTGGTTGGGAAGGTGGGCCAGGTGAGCAGACACCACTCATGCCACTGAAACCTGGCGGGACTGAAGCAACACAGTTCACACATAAGTAGGGCCCAACAAAAATATTACAAATGCAAACACTCACATACACATTACATAGTACATTGACACAAAAAGTAGACAAAAACTACCACAGAGTATTACTATGCATGTATAAGATCAAGTTATACATGATTGACTTACGCAATATACGTAGATACATACTGTAACAGGTGGCGGGAGAGTGGCAGTGTTGCTTGACCGCAGCCGAGGGGTCAGTCCTGCCAGGGCGGGGACAAGCAACTCCGCCCCCCCCACCACAACACTCTCATTGCAATCCATTCCATGTACTGAATGGGGGGGTCAGTGCTCTACCGACCACCTTTGCCAAATTATTGACGTATTAAAATCAGCTCTGACTGCATGATTTTTGAGCAATGAAACCAGGGGGAATTAAACCACCCCTGCCAGCAACGTTTACAAACTTGAAACATTCACACAGTAACATGTGAGTTTGTGAAAGCTGCCGTTCAAGAGTCTCAGCTCCCCACAGCTTCGGAAAAATGGACACAAACACAAGCCGGAAGCGTAGTCAGGGGGAAGGAGGGGGGACCAGTCACCGAAACATGGGACTACACATGCATATTTCAGGGGGAAGGAGGGGGGACCAGTCACCGAAACATGGGACTACACATGCATATTTCAGGGGGAAGGAGGGGGACATGCAGTCAGGGGGAAGGAGGGGGGACCAGTCACCGCAACATGGGACTACACATCAGGGTTGGCAAGTCTCGGGTTTGCAACCGAGACCGAGACCGAGACCGAGACCGAGACCAGGCAACCGAGACCACCCAAACGAGACCTACGAGACCGAGACCAGCCCTTGAGGGACCTTTTTTCAAGTTTCAATTTTAAAAATTTGAGATACTTTGAAACGTGAAAAAATAGTTATTAAGTTACTAGAAAGTGACCATTAGGTTAGGTTGTATGAGTGTATGACTTGCGAAGTTGCGAGATACTTTTACTTAACATTGAAACGACCGGATGCATGAGAGTAGGTGAGTGACAACCGGAGAATAGGATTATTTTCCCGCTATTTTGTAAACTTTTGGTCATTTTTTGAAAGTTTCGCACACTTCTTCGTATACCACATTTTATAGTATTTTTATAGTTGCATACATATATTGGCACTTTGGCAGGCTGACCCAGGTGCAAGCGTAGAATCGTCCGTGCTGGTGCAGCAGTGCTACTATCAGAAGTTCTGATTTCAGATACTTAATGTTTTGACATGCGTTAAGAGGCTGGGGCTCAAGAAATTCAATTAAACTGCCACCGAATTCGCGATTAGATTAGTAAAGTCGCAGAAGCCAACTAAATTTTAATTACAAATCAGCTACGAAGTTAGCACTATTTGGTTATATATAAATGAGGTCAATATTTTTACAGTTGAACGTAAGAAGTTCCACATACAAATGCAACATCTCTAAGTCAGACAACCCATTCTAGCTCAAACTTTAATATAAAATCTAGCTTGATATAGGTACAAAGTTTAAACTTGAAGTTAGCCAGAGTTTGCCGGTGAACTTACATTCTGCTGCAGCAGACAGTTTTGACCATTTCATGCTTGGCATTCTATTTGGAAACATAAATGTAAAAAAAAATCTTTGTGATTTTGGAAAATTTTGAAAACTTCAAGTCTCATCTGAAATACCGAGACCACCCTATGGCAGGTCTCGGTTTTCCTACCGAGACCGAGACCGAGACCGAGACCGAGACCAGCCTAGTCTCGGGTTTTTTACGAGACCGAGACCGAGACCGAGACCGAGACTGCCAACCCTGCTACACATGCATATTTCAGGAGTGCTGCGTTGTCCAGAGGTCGGCATTTGAAATTTATAAAAAAAATGGAAACATTTGAAATTTTTTCAGTTCGACAATTCCAATATTGACAGTGCTCTAAAACACTGAAAAATCCTTTCCGGAAGACTCACTGTATGTGATGGGACGAAAAAAAGGTTTTCAACTGCGTATTTTCGGACCTCTTGTGTTGCAGGGAGACTAGTGGAAACACATGTTTTGGTTTGAACAAATTGAAAAACTTGAAAAACAAGTAAATAGTATG
>JASANF010001608.1:0-18123 GCA_030248245.1 Trissonchulus sp. WLG1_4 | reverse complement strand
CAAGGATAGGTGCTCGAAGCCCCATGCGTCCTATCTACGTGGGTCACCTGGTGCACCAGCGTCGAACCAGTGAAATATCTCAAAGTGATCACAATAACAGAAAATATATAAAAAATTAATAATAAATATATATAAATATCTATAAGAATTATAAAAAATATAAAATGGCAAACAATTATGATGAATATGCTGTTATTTAATGCCAAATATCATGATTATCAGACATATTTCAAAGTTTTAATTTATCTGAAAATCTATTAGTAAACTTATAAAAATAAAGTTTTAATTTTCGTTAACTATAACCTTTTTCTATCAAATTCTTCACTAGAACTTTAGACTTAATAATAAAATTATGAGGTATATTGCAAATACGTAAATATTTACTGAGTTCATTTAAAAACACGTTATATGACGCTGTTTCTGAAAAAACTGCTCATAATATCAGGATATTTACAAACAGAAAAACTAAAGTAGTCCGTTTTATCATAAACACTTGATATAAATTTTGAGTTTACAATTTTTAGTGAAATATCTAGCACATCTGCTTGGATAGGTGTTTTATTCTCTTTATTAACAGTCAGTTCTGAAGGATATACATTCTACAGGAATACATTCTGAAAAAACATTTTGATCATTAACAACTGTAATATCATCTATGTATCTGAATATATACCTTAATCTATTTAGAATTTTAAAGTCTTTTCTTTTTAAACATTGTTTGATGAAGGCTAGCTCATACGAATGCAAAAACATATTGGCTAAAAATGGACCACAATCTGTGCCCATCGGTATACCTATTTTTTTGACGAAAAATAATCTTACCAAACGTAAAATAACTATTATTAATAATCCAAATAATGGCATTTAACAATGCTTCTTTATCAACCACCCATCCATTATAATTACTTTTTCTATTTTCCCAAAAAGCAATATCTTTATAAACAACTAAACTTTTATTAGAAGTATTGTTGAAAGCCACAGTTAAGATTTTTTCTAATGCAGTTTTTATTTTATCATGAGGAATCGAAGTATATAATTTTCCAAAATCATACGTAGAAATAAATTTTGCATCATTTTTATTACTTACATAATTAATACATTCCGAAATAGTTTCAGACGTATCTATAATCCAATATGGATTTACTAAACCATGCGTATTCCGTTTGATTGCATTACAGTAACGCTCTTGCCTCAATAAGAGCAATTTTAACGCAGATCCAATATGTTTAGAAAGATTTTTAGTAATAGCTTTAGAACTTGCAATAATAATTCGGTAACTAATTGGGTTTTTATGAAATTTAAGTAATACTTGTATAAAGAGCAAATCGCAATTACCGTCTGAATCTAACTTGAAAGTTTTTAAACCTTCAAAAAGACTATCTTTTATCATGTTCTCATCTACATGCACTTTTTCGTAAACTTGCGAATTATTGTACCCATAGCATAATTCATCCAGTATAACTTTAACATAGTGATGTTTACATATTATGGCATAATTCTGTGCTGCTTTATCTACACAAGTAAAGACAAATTTGGTACGTAAGCGTTTGAGTTCTAGGTAATCGTAATAGTTTAATTTTATCATATGTTGTCTGTTACGTACATCAATATTGTCTAGTACCAATTTCCCTCTATTAAGGACTGAAAATATCCATTCTTGAAACTCCCACTCGGCGACATCTTTACAATGCTTTTCTACATAATGTCTAACATACGTTTTTAAACCTCTACGTAATTCCAAAAAGTATTCTTCCTTGTCTAATACTTTAGAGAGTTGGAATTTAGTTCCTTTAGACAAAATAAATCTTAAGTTTCTGTCTTTAATAACACTCATATTCCCGGTAACAACATGTTTTGAAACTGGATCTAAATAACAATTATCGTAACTATCACAATCACATACTTTAGAACTTAGTAGCCACTCATCTATGTATATTGATATCATGTGCTATATTTCTATAGTTAAAAACTTTTGATGAAAAAGGTTTGTCATACTTATAAATGACTAAAGGTAAAGCAAACTTACGTACAGCGTTCTTAGGCCATACCGCTAAAATATTACTATTTGAAAAAATATTATTCAAATGAACTTTATCAAATAATTTGTTTTTAAAATTAAAAACTATTTTAGGCCGATTTTGTTTTTCTTTCTTTTTGGTTTCCTTTCCACATCTAGCTAAACATAAATCATTGAGCAAATCGTTAAAACTATTATTTACATGCATTTTATCAATTTCTATTAAAAGTTCTTTTATTTGAGACTTTTTCAAACTAAATATAGTATTAAAAATGCTATAACGAAATTCTTTTATATTCTCAAGCCACAAAGTTTTTAAATTATTAAGTAATGTATCAATTATATACTTTTTCTTTGTACTGCTAGGTTTATGTGCCCCTCTTGGTCGAGTACGAGGACTACAATAAAAGTTCCAGTATATAGCATCTTTATCATTAGGTCCTTTAAGTCGTTGATTAAGTCCAAAGGGATATAACGTTCGAAGAGTACGTATCCAAAAATCTTCTCGCTGTCTTAAATTCTCTTTATTTACTTTATCACTCTTCTCATTCTTTATAACTTCAATGACTCTAAAGCTGAAAATTTTACATTTTCCCAATTTGAAATGATTTACCAAATGAATACAAGAAGATGATGCTAGTCCATTAATACCTCTAATATGCTCACTTATTCTAACTCTGACTTGACGCTTAGTCTCTCCTACATATTGAACTCCACACTCATTACATGTAATAACATAAATAACATTTTCTGTATTACACGATAACGGTTCATTAGTGTTATTTATAGTTTCATACATTTTATGCTTATAAGCTCCTGTAAAACTAATAGCTGTATCCGACAGTGGACATACAGTACAGCTTCTTCTATTGCAACAGTTGTATTGATTAAGCGCAGGTGATATACCCCGGTGGTACACCTCACCCCAAATGGGGGTTGCACGGGTGACAACCAATTAGCCGAGGGCTGCCCGGCTTAAGTGGGCGTGTCACTACAAACTCCCACCATCCCTGAGCAGCCAGGATGGAAGCTTAACCGTGACTACATGCTTCCAACCGGATCACACTCAGGTGCATTTTGTTTTCCTATACATACATAGGATACCGAGAATGCATAACTCGGTTACCACAAGACTAATGCGAATTAAATACTGCTTATCACCTAAGTGATATAGTAAAGCGTCTTATACTAAGGCTAACTACATCTTTACCAAGGGTAAAGAATAACTAACTGAGATAAAAACATACATTGACCAAGCCCAATAAGCTCAGAAATGAAGTCGGACACAGCGAAAATTGTTTCACGCATAATTTTACCACTTCAAATCAACTTTTCATTAGAAAAATAACAATAACATAAACTTAACAATTACAATTCAGCTTTATCAAGAAATTTATAATAAACTAACATTTGCTAGCTTGAAAGGGTCCTTCCACCAGATCCGTCAAATGTTTAGGAACTTATCAATTTCATATTTTCTGTCTCGCAGGACCAGTGTAGGATTCAGTTCTCCATAGTTGGTTACAATTTTCACATCTTTGGCCAAAGCAATCTTCTTCTCTATAATTTTATAACGAAGTCTGCTCAGATAGCCGATCATAGCAGACTTAACAGGTTCATGGTGACGTTCAAAAATCACAGCCGGTTTCCGATTTATTTTTCTTTCCAAATTATAGTTTTTCAAATGTTTCACGTTTTCAAAAATAAGTTGAACAGCCGCAGGTCGGTCCAAATCCAGAATTATAGGCTTAGGTTCTTTTTTGCTACGCATCGGATGGATATTCAAGATAGAGTCACCAGAGAAATCACCACTGACATTTTGTTGAATAAATCGAACCATTAAGGCTTTTAAATCGTCAGTTTTCTCGTCATAGTTACGCACGATGACATGATTCCGACGACTATATTCAGACTCACTTCGCACTCGTTCTTCAATATTTTCGAACCGTTTGTCCGCAGCCGCGGCCCGAATCAATTCTGCTATTCAACTCAGATTTGGCTTGCTTTATTTCTTCTTGGACGAATTTTTGAAAGCTTGTCGGAGAATCACATGAATCAGAACGACGTCTTTTCGATCGGCGTACTAAAAATGAACAATTTCAATTATAAGTACAGATAAAAAAGTTGGATAAATATATACTCTGTACTCGAACTTATGGGTTTACATAGATCCCTGTTCCCGAAGGAATGGGTTTACATGGATCCCTGTTCCCTAAGGAATGGGTTTTCATGGGTGCCTGTTCCCGAAGGAATGGGTTTTCATGGGTCCCTGTTCCCGAAGGAATGGGTTTTCATGGATCCCTGTTCCCGAAGGAATGGGTTTTCATAGATCAATTAATCTAACAAATACATATGTATTTAAAAACTATATTTAAAACCTATCCTGGATATAGCCTATGGTATATAATCATACTTATCCATATTAAGTAATTCTAAGCTAATTTTTAAATTAATAATGCTGAAGAATAAAATACATTACTAAAACAAGGTCCGTATAACTGTATTAAATATTAATAATTATAATTTGTGCAAAAGCACTAACACTAGTTGCTCAGCGGGAGCAAACCTCAAACCTATCAGAGCAACTTAGTGTCAAACCTAAGTAAAAACTAGAATATATTACGTATTATATACCTACATACATGTATATATACAATACCTAATTTAATCTTACTAGAGCTTTCTGGTTTATCAAGCCGGAAATCATAATTGTATTGGCCATTGCTGTTATCAGCATTATCTTCAGCTGTACTATAATCCTCTTCCTCACGCATAACTGGCAAACTAAATCATAATAAATAATAAATGCAATATATTCCAAGGATAGGTGCTCGAAGCCCTAAGCCTGATACTAAGCCTAAGCCTAAGCCCCATACTAAGCCTAAGCCCTAAGCCTAAGCCCAAGCCTAAATCAAGGCCAAGTTTGAATTTTGTCAAAAATTGGACGTTTCTGGCGAATTTGGCCAATTTTTCGGCAGGAACCAAAGAAATTTCAAAGAGCCTTTGTTTCGATTCTAAAAAATTGTAAACAATAATCTGACACCATTTGGACACGATTAGAACGGAAAAACCAAGGGCTTGGAAAAATTGAGAAAAAACGTCCTCACTGAGGGTTCAGATTTCGTGGGTCATATCTCAGAAAATCCAAAAAATGAAATAGGGGTTCTTGAAGCAAAAATGCTTCCCCCAAGGTGCTTTACTCAAAAAAGGTCCACTACCCCAACTGCATTTAACCCAAAAAATGTATATTTAGGCAAAAGTCATTCTGCCAAAAAAGGTAAAAAAGAATAATTGTGATCACATGGATATCAGAGAACGGTTTTTTTTAGTCCCATTTATTGCAGGCCTAAGCTTGTAGAACATGATGAAATTGTGTTTATACTCCCTGCTAATAAAAACAGACCAGAAAAGTGATAGGTTTTTTCCCCCGCATTGGGGTTTTTTTACCGTATAGGTTTACAGAGGTTCAGACTCATTACTAAGAAACATGAGTAGCTACAACATTCTATTAGCATGACAGTTAGGCAAAAGATAGCCGTATAACAGCCGCGAGCATTAATCGATCCGATTAATGTGAGAGGCACAGGGACGACCCGAAAAAGTTGAAATAGGGTTTAGCACCACTATATTCAGTTAACTTATATAACTATTCGGCGCATAGCTATGAGGACATACGACCACACCAAATTTACCAAAAATATACCTATTTCCCACAAATATGCCAGAACAGGGCATATCTATGTGGAAAATTGCTGTTCAGAATTATGTCAATGACATAATTGTAAAAACAAATTGACAAAATATGTACAAATATAAAGAGTACAAAAATAGTAAAAAAAAGTACAAAAAATAGTACAAAAAAAGTACAAAAATGACTGAAAATTTTAACCTCTTTTTTACTTTTTGAAGGCCTATTTAAGTGATTTACCTATCCATTTTTTAAGGAAAAGCTTGAAAAACAAATTTTAGCCTTGAAAGCAAAAAAATAAAAGTACAAAAAAAGTACAAAAATAGTACAAAAAAATAAAAAAGTACAAAAAAATAGTACAAAAGACTTTGAATAGAAAGTTACAAAAAAAGTACAAAAATAGTACAAAAAAAGTACAAACTTGCACTAAACAGTACAAAAAAAGTACAAAAAATGTACAAAAAAAGTACAAAAAAATGTACAAAAAAAGATACAAACTTGCCAGGCAAAATTACAAAAAAAAGTACAAAATTAGTACTAAAAAAAGTACAAACTTTTTGTACTTTTTTCGTACATTTTTTGTACTACTATTTTTTCCTGTGTATGAATACCAAAAAGCCTGGATAAAAAGCCGAGCTTGTTTTATGAATATGAAAAGCCGGGGGATACCGAGCATGCACTTTTATGAATATATACGGGTGCAGATTCTCAACAAAATTCGAATTTTTTGTAAAAGCTACAAAATTCTATAAAAACCAAAAACCCAAAGCGCGTTATTTTACGCTGAAAAAATACATACGCAGGGAAGTGTCTGCCATTTTATTTTAAACCGAAGCCATTTATGGGCGAAAATATTTTTCCCCTTCTGCCGAACCTTGACCAGGTGGCGCTCGTGAAATTGGTTTTGCCATTATTTTGAAGCGCAAAAATAACCACACATCGCAACTTCGTACGAACAAAAGTTGTCAAGCTCAAATTTCCTTCAGTTTGATGTGCATATCACATGAAAAGTTTTTAAATTTTTGAGCTTGTTTGCAAAAAAATATTTTCACTGAAATACCTTTAGAAGCCAGTGATACACGTATGTAATGATTTTGAAGATGAAAAACACTAGCAGCTGTGTTTTACTTAAAATTTCTCGTGTTTTATTGAGTGTGGTGTAATTTTTTTGTAAAATAAGCAGTATTTTCATGATGCCGAAATAAGTTGCGTGTGAGTACAAACAAATCTTTGCTCATTTAAAAAATTGCTCAGCAGCAAAGTTAAAAATTGGCACAAAGGCTCCTCCCTTGTTTTCAAGCGGTCGCAAAATTTTATTTTGAGCAAATAGATAGTATTTAAGAAATTTAATTAACACTGGTTTGCACCAAAGGCTGTCAACTGAGAATCAAGCTGACTGGCAGTTAAGGGGGCGCTCCGGGAAACGGGGTTACATCAAAAAATGCCAAAAATTTGGCAAATGTCAAACTTTACTATACATATATGTAGTATGGCACAAACGAACACTGGAAGCAAAATTTCAAATCACGTGATCATGTCACGTGACTCCCAGAGCACCAAACTGAGTGAATTTTGGCAAACATAACATCTGCTTATACTTTGCCTATAGTCACACTTTATATACCAAAATGTAGCTTATGCGCTTCTTAGTTAACATTATTTTGTTTTTAACATTTATGTCAAGTTTGATAAAAAATGGCATTATGTGTTTTCGAAGTCAACTCTACCAATAAATTTCATATAAAAAATTTCTAAGCTTTATTTTAAAAAACTAAAAAATGTTCAACTGCGCAGAGCATAAGGCTATAATTGTGCAAAATTTTGTATAAAAATATCTTACCAGCATTTTATAATCGAATGCCAAAAAATCTTTGTATTCACACAGCCTATATTTGAGTCTGCTGCTTCTGAAAATGTTTCTTTGCGATTTTTTTGCACAAACCAATAAAATTGTTTTAATTTTTCATTACGACTAATAAAATCTACTATCTCTTTTCAAAACCTCAAAAACTTATCACTGCTACTTCTAATTCTTAAAATCGAATAAATCATAATTGTCCAATTTTTTCCAAATCTTTTCTATGAGATATCACTCAAAACATCAAAATATATTTTGCAACTTTCCTTCAAAATATATCATTTTACTTTTAAAAAATACGCCCAAAACCTTATCCCGAACGCCCCTAAGGTATTCGCGAAACATTTTCTCATAGCTTGAAAATAAACTTTTTTTTTAAGTAACATAATGAGAAAGCTAAGTCCAACGCCTTATAAAAACACCCAACACACACACAATACAAATAACCAAATTAACCAACCCACACAAAAACATAAAACAAAAACAACCAAACAACCACTAACACACAACCACAACACAAACAAATAAATTTTTTTTTTTCTGGGTCCCTCTTTTGGTTTCTATTGATCGGGTGAAAAAAGTTTCTGATACGTCTCCAACTGAACAAATTTGGCCTGAAAATCAAAATTTTTTCCCTATTTTTTTCTGGGGGTTGCCGCCCCCAGATCCCTGCGACTCTGTGGCTTACTATGTCTTGTTCTCATCCTTCAGCAAAACCTATGCATGTATATACAAGTAAATTAGGCTGCATTTACATATTGACACGAGTACATTATGCTGCATTTACTTGTGTAATACTCCCATGTCTTGTTACACTTTCCTGTCGGAAAAAATTTCTGATATTATACGTCTCCAGTTGACCAAATTTGGCCTAAAAATTGAAAAAATCTCCATTTAGGTACGCCACTGGTTTTACTACAAACAACTCTTAGCCTTGATATGGCCGCGGCGATAACAAGATAGCGTGAAACTGAAAAACGCTATCATAAAAAGTAAAAAACCCTTCAGACCTCCGCCCTTCCCCCGAAATCAAAGTCAGGGACCGCCAGTGCGCCGAATTTAGGCTGGACTGGCCCAGTTCGCTAGACTACCTCACGAGTGACAAACACTCTGTAGCAGTATGAATGTGTAAACCTGTTTCCAGTTCAGTTTTACAAGATAAATCGATAATTAATAAAAAAACAAATTTTTATACAATAAAAAGTGATTTCCCACAAGAAAATGAGAACTTGTTCCATTGTTTTGTGTAGATGCACAAGCAATTCTATCGGAGACCGCGGGAGCCAAAACTTCTTAAACAGCATGCTTTGAGAAACAAAATTTTCGTTAAAAAGCTGCATCGGTGAGTTCACAGTGGTTGCATTACAATCTCACAGGTGCAGGAATTTTTTCTTGAGCATAGATTTGGTCACTAAGGTCAACATAATCAAGAAGATCGGACATTTTTACCTATAAAGCACCGCTGATTGCCAGTTAAATGTGATCTAGATGACAATCAAAATTTTTACAATTGGCTGTCAACTTGACGACCAATTTTGATGGCCATCACGTTGACAGCCACTGGTGCAACGAAATAGTTGGCAATCAAGAAAATGATTGTCAGTTAAGGGGGTAGTGTCGCGAAAGCAGTCGATTTTGCGCGACTGTAAAACTTGTTCAGTAAAATGTTAGAAATTGTTCTTTCTATATTTTAAAAATCTACCAAAAGGCAAATTATTTTGCCAAGTTTCAGCAAAATTGGTGCAGCATATAGTTTGCAATAATGTCGCAAAGTCGGAAAAATGACGAAAAAAACCTATTAACATTCCATTTTTTAGTCACATTTATCAATTTTTCTGTTTAGTTTTTTACACAGACTAATAGCACATATGTTGTAGTTTATGCACACAAAATTTACTGCCGATTACTGTAGCGGCTGTGGAGTAATACTAGTTTGAACTGTGAAGGTGTACTTAAACTGTAAAATAGTAGCAGCAATAATGATAAATTGTGGAAAATCTAGACGCTTATTTTCAAATCAGAAGAAAAACGAACCTTCAATTTTTTTTCTTATTTGTCGCAAAAAATTGTGCGTCCACACATGATGTGTACTTCACAAGCTGGCCAATCTGATATCTGGCTTGATTTTTCGAACTTTTATGTTCCTATTGTGTGAGGTCTGGCTTACAAATGACGATTGGTCCAAGATATTTGTCAATATTGATAGTGTGATGTCTGGCAGTAGTTATTTGATACCATACAGCGTTGGACTAGCTTCTCATTGCATGTACTACTTCAAAACAAAAAGTTCTATTTTCACAGCCTATGAGCAAAACTGCTTTCGCGACACTACCCCCTTAAAGGGGCGCTCCGGGAATCAAGGTTTTGGGCCGTATTTTTTAAAAACAGCTAAAATGACCTATCATTCTTGAAGGAAAGTTGCCCAAAATACTATTTCTGATGTTTTGACGTGCATATCTCCATAGCAAAAAATTTGGAAAAAATTGGACAATTTACTGATTTTATTCGACTTTTACACAAATTCAGCAAGTAAGCCAGTGCATCAACGCTTTTTGAGGTTTTGCAAACAGACGATACGTAGATTTTATTAGTCGTAATGAAAAATTAAAACAATTTTATTGCGTTCTGTGCAAAAAAATCGCACAAGAAACCATTTTCAGAAGCAGCAGACTCAAATATAGGCTGTGTGAATACAAAACCAATTTTTCGGCATTCGATTATAAAATGCTGGTAAGATATTTTTATACAAAATTTTGCACAATTATAGCCTTATGCTCTGCGCAGTTGAACATTTTTTTAGTTTTTTAAAATAAAGCTTAGAAATTTTTCTATATGAAATTTATTGCTCAGAGTTCGACTTCGAAAACACATAATGCCATTTTTTATCCAAACTTGACATAAATGTTAAAAACCAAAATAATGTTCAACTAGAGAAGCGCATAAGCTACATTTTGGTATATAAAGTGTGACTATAGGCAAAGTATAAGCAGAGTTATCGTTTGCCGAAAATTCACTCACGTTTGGTGCTCTGGGAGTCACGTGACATGATCACGTGATTTGAAATTTTGCCTCCTGTATTCTTTTGTGCCATACTACATATATGTATAGTAAAGTTTGACATTTGCCAACTTTTTTGCCAATTTTTGATGTAACCCCCGATTCCCGGAGCGCCCCCTTAACTGCCAGTCAGCTTGATTCTCAGTTGACAGCCTTTGGTGCAAACCAGTGTTAATTAAATTTCTTAAATACTATCGATTTGCTCAAAATAAAATTTTGCGACCGCTTGAAGACAAGGAGGAGCCTTTATGTGCCAATTTTTAACTTTGCTCGCTGAGCCAATTTTTTAAAATCGCAAGCCGAAAATTGCGTTTGTACTCACACGCAACTTATTTCGGCATCATGTAGAAAATACTGCTTATTTTACAAAAAAATTACACCACACTCAATAAAACACCGAGAAATTTTAAGTAAAACACAGCTGCTAGTGTTTTTCAATCTTCCAAAATCATTACATACGTGTATCACTGGCTTCTAAAGGTATTTCAGTGAAAATATTTTTTTTGCTGAAACAAGCTCAAAAATTTAAAAACTTTTCATGTGATATGCACATCAAACTGAAGGAAATTTGAGCTTGACCAACTTTTGTTCGTACGAAGTTGCGATGTGTGGTTATTTTTGCGCTTTTTCAAAATAATGGCCAAAACCCACATTTCACGAGCGCCACCTTGGTCAAGGTTCGGCAGAAGGGGAAAAATTATTTTCGCCCATAAATGGCTTCCGGTTTAAAATGAATTATGGCAAGACAACTTCCCTGCGTATGTATTTTTTCAGCGTAAAATAACGCGCTTTGGGTTTTTGGTTTTTGATAGAATTTTGTAGCTTTTACAAAAAATTCGAATTTTGTTGAGAATCTGCACCCGTATATATTCATAAAAGTGCATGCTCGGCTCAAAATCCCGGCTTTTCATATTCATAAAACCAAGCTCGGCTTTTTATCCAGGCTTTTTGGTATTCATACACAGGAAAAAATAGTAGTACAAAAAATGTACGAAAAAAGTACAAAAAGTTTTGTACTTTTTTTGTACTAATTTTGTACTTTTTTTGTAATTTGGCCTGGCAAGTTTGTACTTTTTTTGTACATTTTTTGTACTTTTTTTGTACATTTTTTGTACTTTTTTTGTACTGTTTAGTGCAAGTTTGTACTTTTTTTGTACTATTTTTGTACTTTTTTTGTACTTTCTATTCAAATCTTTTGTACTATTTTTGTACTTTTTTATTTTTTTGTACTATTTTTGTACTTTTTTTGTACTTTTATTTTTTTGCTTCAAGGCTAAAATTTGTTTCAAAGCTTTTCCTTAAAAAATGGATAGTAAATCACTTAAATAGGCCTTCAAAAAGTAAAAAAGAGGTTAAAATTTTCAGTCATTTTTGTACTTTTTTTGTACTATTTTTGTACTTTTTTTTACTATTTTTGTACTTTATTTGTACATATTTTGTCAATTTGTTTTTACAATTATGTCATTGACATAATTCTGACACCAATTTTCCACAAATAGATATGCCCTGTTCTGGCATATTTGTGGGAAATAGGTATATTTTTCGGTAAAAATTTCGGCGGTGGTCTATGTCCCTCATAGCTATGCGCCGAATAGTATATATAAACTTAACTGAATATAGTGGTGCGGGAAAAAAACCCTATTTTCAACTTTTCGGGTCGTCCTGTGCTCCACATAAATCGGATCCATTAATGCTCGCGGCTGTTATAACGGCCATCTTTTGCCTAACTGTTGCACTAATAAAATGTTTTGTAACTACTCACGTTTCTGAGTAATGAGTCTCGAAACCTCCGGGAAAAAAACCCTATACGGGAAAAAAAACCCCAATGCGGGGAAAAAAACCCTATCACTTTTTCTGGTTGTTCTATTAGCAGGGAGTATAAACACAATTTCATCATGTTCTACAAGTCTTAGGCTGCAGTATGGACTAAAAAAAACCGTTTCTCCGACATCCATGTGACTCACAATTATTCTTTTTTTGACCTTTTTTGGCAGAAATGACTTCTGCCCAAATATGCATTTTTTGGGTTAAATGCAGTTGGGGGGGGGGGGGGAATAGTGGACCTATTTTTTGAGTAAAGCACCTTGGGGGAAGCATTTTTGCTTCAAGAACCCCTATTTCATTTTTTGGATTTTCTGAGATATGACCCCACGAAATCTGAACCCTCAGTGAGGGACGTTTTCTCAATTTTTTTCCGAAGCCCTTGGTTTTTCCGTTCTAATCGTGTCCAAATGGTGTCAGATTATTGTTTACAATTTTTTAGAATCGAAACAAAGGCTCTTTGAAATTTCTTTGGTTCCTGCCGAAAAATTGGCCAAATTCGCCAGAAACGTCCAATTTTTGACAAAATTCAAACTTGGCCTTGATTTAGGCTTGGGCTTAGGCTTAGGGCTTAGGCTTAGTATGGGGCTTAGGCTTAGGCTTAGTATCAGGCTTAGGGCTTCGAGCACCTATCCTTGGAATATATTGCATTTATTATTTATTATGATTTAGTTTGCCAGTTATGCGTGAGGAAGAGGATTATAGTACAGCTGAAGATAATGCTGATAACAGCAATGGCCAATACAATTATGATTTCCGGCTTGATAAACCAGAAAGCTCTAGTAAGATTAAATTAGGTATTGTATATATACATGTATGTAGGTATATAATACGTAATATATTCTAGTTTTTACTTAGGTTTGACACTAAGTTGCTCTGATAGGTTTGAGGTTTGCTCCCGCTGAGCAACTAGTGTTAGTGCTTTTGCACAAATTATAATTATTAATATTTAATACAGTTATACGGACCTTGTTTTAGTAATGTATTTTATTCTTCAGCATTATTAATTTAAAAATTAGCTTAGAATTACTTAATATGGATAAGTATGATTATATACCATAGGCTATATCCAGGATAGGTTTTAAATATAGTTTTTAAATACATATGTATTTGTTAGATTAATTGATCTATGAAAACCCATTCCTTCGGGAACAGGGATCCATGAAAACCCATTCCTTCGGGAACAGGGACCCATGAAAACCCATTCCTTCGGGAACAGGCACCCATGAAAACCCATTCCTTAGGGAACAGGGATCCATGTAAACCCATTCCTTCGGGAACAGGGATCTATGTAAACCCATAAGTTCGAGTACAGAGTATATATTTATCCAACTTTTTTATCTGTACTTATAATTGAAATTGTTCATTTTTAGTACGCCGATCGAAAAGACGTCGTTCTGATTCATGTGATTCTCCGACAAGCTTTCAAAAATTCGTCCAAGAAGAAATAAAGCAAGCCAAATCTGAGTTGAATAGCAGAATTGATTCGGTGGCCGCGGCTGCGGACAAACGGTTCGAAAATATTGAAGAACGAGTGCGAAGTGAGTCTGAATATAGTCGTCGGAATCATGTCATCGTGCGTAACTATGACGAGAAAACTGACGATTTAAAAGCCTTAATGGTTCGATTTATTCAACAAAATGTCAGTGGTGATTTCTCTGGTGACTCTATCTTGAATATCCATCCGATGCGTAGCAAAAAAGAACCTAAGCCTATAATTCTGGATTTGGACCGACCTGCGGCTGTTCAACTTATTTTTGAAAACGTGAAACATTTGAAAAACTATAATTTGGAAAGAAAAATAAATCGGAAACCGGCTGTGATTTTTGAACGTCACCATGAACCTGTTAAGTCTGCTATGATCGGCTATCTGAGCAGACTTCGTTATAAAATTATAGAGAAGAAGATTGCTTTGGCCAAAGATGTGAAAATTGTAACCAACTATGGAGAACTGAATCCTACACTGGTCCTGCGAGACAGAAAATATGAAATTGATAAGTTCCTAAACATTTGACGGATCTGGTGGAAGG
Source organism: Trissonchulus sp. WLG1_4 (assembly GCA_030248245.1). Lineage (NCBI taxonomy): Eukaryota > Metazoa > Nematoda > Enoplea > Enoplida > Ironidae > Trissonchulus > Trissonchulus sp. WLG1_4. The sequence continues at coordinate 3,652 of JASANF010001608.1, read as the reverse complement.
ACCCTTTCAAGCTAGCAAATGTTAGTTTATTATAAATTTCTTGATAAAGCTGAATTGTAATTGTTAAGTTTATGTTATTGTTATTTTTCTAATGAAAAGTTGATTTGAAGTGGTAAAATTATGCGTGAAACAATTTTCGCTGTGTCCGACTTCATTTCTGAGCTTATTGGGCTTGGTCAATGTATGTTTTTATCTCAGTTAGTTATTCTTTACCCTTGGTAAAGATGTAGTTAGCCTTAGTATAAGACGCTTTACTATATCACTTAGGTGATAAGCAGTATTTAATTCGCATTAGTCTTGTGGTAACCGAGTTATGCATTCTCGGTATCCTATGTATGTATAGGAAAACAAAATGCACCTGAGTGTGATCCGGTTGGAAGCATGTAGTCACGGTTAAGCTTCCATCCTGGCTGCTCAGGGATGGTGGGAGTTTGTAGTGACACGCCCACTTAAGCCGGGCAGCCCTCGGCTAATTGGTTGTCACCCGTGCAACCCCCATTTGGGGTGAGGTGTACCACCGGGGTATATCACCTGCGCTTAATCAATACAACTGTTGCAATAGAAGAAGCTGTACTGTATGTCCACTGTCGGATACAGCTATTAGTTTTACAGGAGCTTATAAGCATAAAATGTATGAAACTATAAATAACACTAATGAACCGTTATCGTGTAATACAGAAAATGTTATTTATGTTATTACATGTAATGAGTGTGGAGTTCAATATGTAGGAGAGACTAAGCGTCAAGTCAGAGTTAGAATAAGTGAGCATATTAGAGGTATTAATGGACTAGCATCATCTTCTTGTATTCATTTGGTAAATCATTTCAAATTGGGAAAATGTAAAATTTTCAGCTTTAGAGTCATTGAAGTTATAAAGAATGAGAAGAGTGATAAAGTAAATAAAGAGAATTTAAGACAGCGAGAAGATTTTTGGATACGTACTCTTCGAACGTTATATCCCTTTGGACTTAATCAACGACTTAAAGGACCTAATGATAAAGATGCTATATACTGGAACTTTTATTGTAGTCCTCGTACTCGACCAAGAGGGGCACATAAACCTAGCAGTACAAAGAAAAAGTATATAATTGATACATTACTTAATAATTTAAAAACTTTGTGGCTTGAGAATATAAAAGAATTTCGTTATAGCATTTTTAATACTATATTTAGTTTGAAAAAGTCTCAAATAAAAGAACTTTTAATAGAAATTGATAAAATGCATGTAAATAATAGTTTTAACGATTTGCTCAATGATTTATGTTTAGCTAGATGTGGAAAGGAAACCAAAAAGAAAGAAAAACAAAATCGGCCTAAAATAGTTTTTAATTTTAAAAACAAATTATTTGATAAAGTTCATTTGAATAATATTTTTTCAAATAGTAATATTTTAGCGGTATGGCCTAAGAACGCTGTACGTAAGTTTGCTTTACCTTTAGTCATTTATAAGTATGACAAACCTTTTTCATCAAAAGTTTTTAACTATAGAAATATAGCACATGATATCAATATACATAGATGAGTGGCTACTAAGTTCTAAAGTATGTGATTGTGATAGTTACGATAATTGTTATTTAGATCCAGTTTCAAAACATGTTGTTACCGGGAATATGAGTGTTATTAAAGACAGAAACTTAAGATTTATTTTGTCTAAAGGAACTAAATTCCGACTCTCTAAAGTATTAGACAAGGAAGAATACTTTTTGGAATTACGTAGAGGTTTAAAAACGTATGTTAGACATTATGTAGAAAAGCATTGTAAAGATGTCGCCGAGTGGGAGTTTCAAGAATGGATATTTTCAGTCCTTAATAGAGGGAAATTGGTACTAGACAATATTGATGTACGTAACAGACAACATATGATAAAATTAAACTATTACGATTACCTAGAACTCAAACGCTTACGTACCAAATTTGTCTTTACTTGTGTAGATAAAGCAGCACAGAATTATGCCATAATATGTAAACATCACTATGTTAAAGTTATACTGGATGAATTATGCTATGGGTACAATAATTCGCAAGTTTACGAAAAAGTGCATGTAGATGAGAACATGATAAAAGATAGTCTTTTTGAAGGTTTAAAAACTTTCAAGTTAGATTCAGACGGTAATTGCGATTTGCTCTTTATACAAGTATTACTTAAATTTCATAAAAACCCAATTAGTTACCGAATTATTATTGCAAGTTCTAAAGCTATTACTAAAAATCTTTCTAAACATATTGGATCTGCGTTAAAATTGCTCTTATTGAGGCAAGAGCGTTACTGTAATGCAATCAAACGGAATACGCATGGTTTAGTAAATCCATATTGGATTATAGATACGTCTGAAACTATTTCGGAATGTATTAATTATGTAAGTAATAAAAATGATGCAAAATTTATTTCTACGTATGATTTTGGAAAATTATATACTTCGATTCCTCATGATAAAATAAAAACTGCATTAGAAAAAATCTTAACTGTGGCTTTCAACAATACTTCTAATAAAAGTTTAGTTGTTTATAAAGATATTGCTTTTTGGGAAAATAGAAAAAGTAATTATAATGGATGGGTGGTTGATAAAGAAGCATTGTTAAATGCCATTATTTGGATTATTAATAATAGTTATTTTACGTTTGGTAAGATTATTTTTCGTCAAAAAATAGGTATACCGATGGGCACAGATTGTGGTCCATTTTTAGCCAATATGTTTTTGCATTCGTATGAGCTAGCCTTCATCAAACAATGTTTAAAAAGAAAAGACTTTAAAATTCTAAATAGATTAAGGTATATATTCAGATACATAGATGATATTACAGTTGTTAATGATCAAAATGTTTTTTCAGAATGTATTCCTGTAGAATGTATATCCTTCAGAACTGACTGTTAATAAAGAGAATAAAACACCTATCCAAGCAGATGTGCTAGATATTTCACTAAAAATTGTAAACTCAAAATTTATATCAAGTGTTTATGATAAAACGGACTACTTTAGTTTTTCTGTTTGTAAATATCCTGATATTATGAGCAGTTTTTCAGAAACAGCGTCATATAACGTGTTTTTAAATGAACTCAGTAAATATTTACGTATTTGCAATATACCTCATAATTTTATTATTAAGTCTAAAGTTCTAGTGAAGAATTTGATAGAAAAAGGTTATAGTTAACGAAAATTAAAACTTTATTTTTATAAGTTTACTAATAGATTTTCAGATAAATTAAAACTTTGAAATATGTCTGATAATCATGATATTTGGCATTAAATAACAGCATATTCATCATAATTGTTTGCCATTTTATATTTTTTATAATTCTTATATATATTTATATATATTTATTATTAATTTTTTATATATTTTCTGTTATTGTGATCACTTTTCGCAATATATTCTCCATGGTTCCCCATGCCTGGTGCACCAGGTGACCCATGGAGATAGGACGCATGGGGCTTCGAGCACCTATCCTTGGAATACATTGCATTTATTATTTATTATGATTTAGTTTGCCAGTTATGCGTGAGGAAGAGGATTATAGTACAGCTGAAGATAATGCTGATAACAGCAATGGCCAATACAATTATGATTTCCGGCTTGATAAACCAGAAAGCTCTAGTAAGATTAAATTAGGTATTGTATATATACATGTATGTAGGTATATAATACGTAATA
>JASANF010001607.1:0-25618 GCA_030248245.1 Trissonchulus sp. WLG1_4 | reverse complement strand
GTTTAACATACTGTTTACTTATTCATTTGTTGCTATTAACAGTTCATAAAGCTCTAAAGTTAGTAAAATCAATTACCTAATTAACTTAAATTGATAAAAATGATTAAATAAAATTACAAAAATTACTGAAGTAATAATTAATAATAATAATAATAGGTATTCGGTTTTAAGCATAATCATATCAACTGTAAGCTGTTCTCGTTATTATCGCTTAATGTTGTTGCTTCATTTTTGTTATTTTAGCTTGCAACAAGATAGCTTAAGTTTTAGGTATTTTTAAGAGTGTTGTTGTAATTGTTTCAATTAATGTCAATTTTTAATTAATATAATTGTATGTTAAATGGTAAATTAATTATCTTATTTACCAATTGTTAAATTTTCTTTTTAACTACGTAATTAACTTGAATTTGTGAATCATGTTTAACTGTGTGAATCATGTTTTATAATCTCTATGAATCATGTTTAACTTAGACCAACGTTTTAGACTGCGTTTAAACGCGCTTTGTGAATCCCACCCATTGTATTCGTTTTTCCTGTTTTTAGCACGAACAGGGGGACCATTTTCAAGGGTGTTACAGACGTCGTTATAAGGTTAGGTGGATAAATAGATAAAGTAAGGTATATTGTAAGGTCCTCCTTGTGGTACTGTGCTTACAAGCCCATCTTGGTAACCTCCTGACCCCGTGGGACCCAAGTCACGTGACCCAAAGAATTAAACTTTCGCAGAAGATGAATCGCCAAGAGTGCCAATAGTAAACTTGAAAATCTAAGTATGTTTTGATAATTATACAGAACTCCGTTGTTTTAATCTCTGTTAATACTCGATGATGATGATGTTTTAATCTCTGTTAATATTCGATGATGATGATGATGATGTTTTGATGTTTGATGATCTCTGTGCGTGTCTTTGGCTGCCTGTTAGATTAAACTAAATTGGAATTTGCGAACTACCACTCAGAGTTGCGAAAACTGGGTTTCCTGCTTCCACAGGGTTTTCTCTCTATAATAGAGGGCTAATTGCCTTGTATAGAGGGTCTTCTATTTAAAATAAACGGTCTCTATCTAAAATACAGAGTCCTTTGTCTAAAATAGACGCACCTTTGTCTAGAATAGAGGCTCTTATGCCAAGGTAAGAGCCCGTTGTAGCCACCTAACAAGTTAAAATTTTAATTCCTTAAGACCGATGCGATGCAAATATATAAAGATGCTCATTCATCATTCGAATTTACTCAGTTAGTTGAGTTACATAGTCAGTTGGTTGTGCTCATGATTGTTTTGTCGGGCTATAGTTCTTTCGACGACGACAGTAGCAAAGCATCCGGCTTTAGGAACTATACACATTTCAGGAAATATGTAGTTTACATACGCAGCGCAAACGAGAGAAAAAGTGAGTGGTCTGAGTGACTAGTTGAGGTCATACGTGTCATAATACCACGTGTAAATGTGAGATGTCATAAAATCGTGAGTTATGTAGGTATAAGCGTGGTGCCTTGTTAATACGTGTTAATTTGCACGTACGCACCTACTGTATTTTGAGCTTTAATGCGCCTATGGCCACTGGTCTAGTTTCACCTTTTGTTCTGACCCTGCCTCTTGTAATCTATGTGGGAAATGATTAGGAAGGATGAAGGTTGTAGTCTATTTGGGAAAGGTTAGTAGCCTATCCAGGAAACAATTAAAAAGGCTTTAGGGTTGTAGCCTATTTGGAAAATTTATCCTATCCTTCCGCGTTTTGCTTTTTGAGATTACGTCACATTTATTGTAGTCACATTATCATCACATTATTATGGAGTACGATGTTTAGTTGACACCTGAATATGGACACTGAGGTCAAAGGTAGGCTTAAAAAAGTATACTTAAACTTAAAGTAAAAAAGTATGCCCCAAAACATAAACTTAACTTATTCAAGATTGACGTGCGAAATTAAACTTAAACAAAAAATCAAGGTGTCAACTTAAACTTTTTCTGCAAATTACTCCCGAGTCCCGTCTATACCAACTTTTGACCTTTGTCAGAAAGGGGCAAACTGTTTGTCGTCTCAACAGGGTTGGCTTATAATTGTGAATTGTGAAGACCACGTATGCAGGACATTATGTACCTACATCAACTACATACATGAATAACCTAGATATGTTGAATAAATGAAGACTTATGGCACAAGGGTAGGTCTAGGATACAAGAATTTAGTTGTACGTTCTTTGTTGTTTACGCCTTGTTACCAGTCTATCAAAAGCTTGGAATATTGCAAGTGTCTTTAAATTAATTTGACTGTGATAAGTATCTGGATACTTTACATGTGTCTATTTTGAACACTAAATTGACAGTTTCTTGTAAAAAAGTTACGTTTCGCTGTAAAAATGCAAGAAAATATAACTGCAAATATCAAGCTCAATTAACTTGTTGTTATACTATTTTAGCATACTTTTAGATTAGTGTTATTACAAATATTGCAGTATATTTATCTTTAATGTAATTGAACTATATTTCTCTAGCTATTCTGCGCCATTTACATATCAATCGATTAAGACTTGTTTGTTTTGTCTAATCACTAAAGACCAACGAGAGTTTAAAAGGTCACATAGACGGGAACTGTCAGTAATAGGCAGAAAACGAAATGGACGGCATTGGACAGTAATTTGGACGGAAAGAAAAATAATTCTCCTTCTTTTAAAGCCTAGTCAAAGGCCAGCAACGTTTGAATTCCCTCGTGCTGTTTTACAACCCTGACAATAAGATTGAATTGTACGAATATATTACGAAACTTACATTCCTTTACAAAATACTAAAAGTTTGCTAAAAATGAATTAGTTGTGCTATAATGGGTCTAGGTCGTGCTATAACGAGACTCGACTGTGCTAAAACGAGACTCGGTTGTGCTATAATGAGTCTTCAGTGTGCTATAACGAGACCTTTTTATTGACAGTTTGCTTACATTTGTGCTATAACGAAACCCAATCCTTACGACTGGGCCCTGTTGCTCAAGTACAAGACTTACATTTGTAACAATTCCAAATTTTTCAAATGTTACAATATAATTGTTATGTATAATTGTAAGATTTTAATACGCTGTAGGTAATTGTTACAAATGGTTAGAGCAACTGGGCCTATCTCGTCAGCAAAACTTAATTAAGAAATAAAGCCCCCGCCTTGAATAAAATCCCCGTTTGGACCTTCACGAAAAAATAAAGCCCCTGCCTTGAATAAAGCCCCCGCCTTGAATAAAATCCCCGTTTGGACCTTCACGAAAAAATAAAGCCCCTGCCTTGAATAAAGCCCCCGCCTTGAATAAAGCCCCCGTTTGGACCTTCACGAAACAATAAAACCCCCGGGGCTTTATTCGAGGAAATACGGTACTTCCCGTTTCAGGCTAACGTTTACGAGCACTTCGTACAACCGTGTCAAAACAAAACCTTTACATGTTTGAAATTTACAGGTTTCCAATAGTGTTTTTGTTAAATCAAAACACGTTTGGGACAAGCAAAAACTGTTTGGTGTCAAGTCAAGTCAAGGACGATTGTAGTAACAGCTGAACTCACATTATTGGTGCTACCGACTAAGCTTAATAAATTGAACATCAGGAGTATTAGAAGTGAGAACTAAGAGTATGTATGTACTAACCTGAACATTATGTATGTACGTTTGCTGATAGAATGCGCACGTATAGGTAATGCTTATACAGACAATGCACTATTTCGCTGAGTTTGTGCTTTGTGTCACGACTTCGTAAGTAAATCTCTTCTAACCGGTTCTTTTCGTAACTCAAACAACCTTGTGGAGGAGCAGAGGTTAGAAATGTTTACGGGGGCTCCATAGTTCTCAACAAGAACCGAAAAACTACAGGAAATACAGGAAACAGACTAAACTACGGAGAATTGTTTAGGTCAAACCCTAAAACCCGTTAGTGGTTCGTACATAAACGATATACTCTACTAAATTTATTCTACATATTTATAAGAATAGCTCAGTTCTGCTCCTTGAAAATGATCAATGCCTGACTGAACCATGAAAAACCTGTGTAACACGGAAGTCTTTTATAGATAATGTTGTTGAAAAATAATAGCAAAATTTTTAGATGAAAACGGTGAAACTTTCAAAGGCAGTGTTTCACGCATATCCAACCATGGCAAATAATGTGAACATTAAAAATGTTTTTTTCGCAAAAAGGAAAAAGGGTATAGAGCCGCATCACCATCAATTAAATAGGATGGTCGGACCCTCTGCTGAGCTGACCATAATGATCTATTAGAAGGAAATATAAATTCAACCGTGCTCAGTCACTCAGTTAGATACTTAATTATGTCTCTAGAGAAAAAAAATACATGCACCTTATTATAAGAAATAAACAAATTTGACCAATATTTTTAACAAACGAAGTCTATAAGGTGCTAGAAGAACAACAAATTTTACTTTAAACTGGTACGCTGAATTAAAGTCTGGCCAAAAAATGCTGGACCTTGAGGTAAAAAGAAACACGCGATTTCATTGTGAAAAGAGTAAATTGCAAGCATTAAGAGTACAGCGATTAGTCGCTAAAATCACGCCACATGTTTTATCTCAAAGTTAACAGTTTTTGATCAGACACTACCGTAAATATAATATTTTACACTAATTTAATGTGTCATATGTACTAAATGTGGATTCCAGACTTCGTAGCTAGCGGCTAGCGAATTCAACCAGGACCGCGGGTGACGCGCGACCTAAAACGCGGACCATGTGGAATGCGCGCCAATTGTACTGGGTTGGCGGAAATGGTACGGGGTATTGGGGGCCGGGAAAAGACTGTCGTCCAGAAAACGGGCGTATCCCGTGTGTGAAAAAAGTCCCGCGGACGCGTTGGAAGCTTCCTTCTCATTAGGGAGTCCGCCTTCTTCTGCTTCTTTTCGGTGGCGCTGGCTGCCATGCGGATCCGTTTTCATCGTCTTCGTCGTCACCGATTCAACCGGGAATCTCGTATTTCTCGACGATCGCTCAGTCGTAGCAATCAAATAAATGGATCTGTTCAACTCGGTACTGCGCCTTTTTTTTCAAGACCTTGAGTACCGTCAGTAGTTTCACCGGCTTTGGATCGTCAATCTCGAACTATGCTACCGTGTTGGACAGGTAAGCCAACACCTCTTGGTTGTACTAGAACAGTTTCGTTTGGTCTTCTGCACCGATTTGGAGTTGGTCACCGCGGCTGCAATTTGTTTATTTCCGGCTATTTGTTGGGCCACGACAGAAGTCACGATGGCACCCAGATCCACCGCCGGGACCCCAGGAGGCTCCCAATTGGCCCCTGCTGTATCCACGGCTCCTTGACCACCTGATTCCACCTGTTCTGATGCATCTTGAGCATTTTGTGGCTGCGCATCCCGGACGCTAGGAGGTCCTGACATCGACATGGCAAGTTTCGTGTACGCACGTGTAACTGAAGTCTGCCACTGTTGTGGCTAGCAGTTAGATTTGAAGTAGTCGACTAACACGCATGCAGCGGAGCGATTTGCCTCATTTGCATATTTATAATTTGTGCAAATTAGGCTACCTACTTTGGCCGGAGCGTCTAACAGCAATGTATTACATGTACTTGTTTCCGGTCGTTTATCTGAACAAGCAAAGTCCAATGCAAAATTGACGTGGAAATATCAAACCTATATTATCACTTCGTGAAATAAAAAAACTTGCTGCGCTGCAAACAATCATAACAGACAGAATGACCGAAAACGTATGCAGTATTATCGTACCCACATTTGAGTCAAGACTGTGTTTTCTAAATGTGCGCAGTTTAGGGACATTTTTAAAATTTAACGTTTCTGTGTAACTGTGTACTTAAAGCGCCGAGGATACTCTTCGAATATAAAACGTGGTAGTAGAATCCTTAAATAAACACGTTTACATGACATGTCAAACTGCAACATGTTATTGTGTATTTTTTGTTTTGGAGTTAAGTTGCAAACATTAAGTTAAAAACTGATACTTCATTTCACAAAACTTTCATAAATTTGAACCCACCGTGAAACACAAAATTTTAAACCGCGGGTTAGAAGCCGCATCTTTGTGGCATGTTTCAGCACTCACACGCGATAGTAGAGCCACCGGACAGATTGCCGACGGTTTCTAGACTGCAATGCGGCCAGGTTCTCAGGTGCTGATAATCAATCTGAGAAACATTGGTGTGACGGTTTTGTCACATTACTGTAACAGCATACAAAATTTGCCGGCACTTGTGTGATCATGTGTGTACTGTGAAGATATGTGTCCGTTGGATCAGTGTGCTGTTGTGTATACTGTGCGCGCGTATACAACGAAAGCCAGACGTGCAGCCGTCTGTGAGTAACACAGCTAGGTACGTAAGTATTTACAGCGGACTATAAAATTCAGGCAACTATACATTGACCACAGCAGCAAGACAGACACAGTTGGCGCACACACTGTTCGTGTAGCGTGGTGACTAAGAAGGACGCGGGACAACAAGTAAAGAAACAACAGGGTTTAATAAAAGGGAAGGCAGGCAGGTGAGCAGGGAGCAGGCAAGGCACAGTAAGATAAAACACAAGAAACTGACTGGTTATTCATGCACAGTATGCGTTTATATAGCGCAAAATAATATGAAAATTAGATGTAGCGTAACATGCAAATGAGCTGAGCCTGCATAAAAGTTGTACTATGTGAGTCATCACTAAGTGCAAGTTAATATGCAAATTAGCTCCAGTTTTTATGCAGTGTAAGTACGTACGTACGTATACACGTTACATTTCCGCCTCCCTTTGAAAAAAATTTGTCCTCAAATTGGTTCTGGGGAAACTGTGCATGGAGAATAGCAAAACAATTTACAATAATTTATAATAACACATAAGTTTTAGAAAAAAGTCTCTTCGATGGCGTTTCTTGTTGCCCAGGTTTGGCTTCAGCCATAGTTCTTGGCAAATTGCCAGTGCCCATGACGCCACCGTGATGCAAAATAGCACCAGTTGCGCTTGGTTTTTTTGCCCCCAAACCCGAGGTACCCCAGCGCGTCGAAATTATTCACGGTTGATGTCTAGCGTCCAAGGCAGCTTCAGCCATGCCGTGATGTATTTAAAAATTGTAGAGAATTCGCTGACCGGCCTGGGTACTTCTTGCCATGTTTGCTTTCTTACATGCATCAGCCAGCAAGCACCAAAATTATGTTAGCAGAGAAAACTCAAGAACAGTCATTATTCAACAATAAATTCTTTACGAAAACTAACCAAAACATTATTAATTTGTTAATTTTGGAAAAGTGAAACAAATAAAAACTGAAGCACATGTCTCATACTTCACAAAAACTTCGTTTTTCACACTTGTTTGCCGGTCTTTCTGCTAACTCACACCAAACTCAGTTGATGCGAATGTAAATACAGATTCAAGTACAACCTGTTCCGTGCTCACCCACCGTCTGCTAGTTTCTTGCTAGTCGACGCATACTTTTGATGTCTTTCAAAAAAACTCTCACTAGACTACATATGTAGCACTTACATTACGTTTGACCAAGAATGCTTCTTCATCTTGTTTCTGTTAGCGCTACGAGCGGCTGCTTGAAACTTGAGAAAGCTGCACTAGAGTCAAACCCGTACCTTATAGAAGAACACAACTTCTGTGTGTGCGTTTTTGTCTGAGATCTGAGTAACACACTTCGCCAGCAGCGCCACGTGCGCTAAACTATACTAAGACTGTAACTCAAACCCCAAAAAATCACAATAACCATTTGATTCAGGCTTAGTTTGATGCCAGATCGACAACTGTATCCATTGCTGTTTCATCTTATTAGCGGACGTGCGCTGATGTAAAGCAAAAAATCTGGCCGTTGAGACACCCGCGTTGAGGAAATTGGCACGCTTTACATGCGCACAATTACATGAGTCAAAAGATGCACAAACGCACACCCAAAACTTTCCAAAATACACGTTATCCTTGTCCAGACTCATTCTAAAGAAGCCTTCTGCGCTGTGGCGTTGCAGAAAAGCTGTTCTGTGAAATTGAAAAATTGCTAAAAAAGGAGTACCCAGGTTTGGGGGTCAACAGTGAAACAAATACATAGGGTGGATTTCACCACGGTGGTTTAAACCATGGTTTTTCTTAAACCTGGTTTAAACCATGGTTGTTCTGAAAAACCCTTTCCACCAAGAAGGTTTAGAACGCTTTCGAATACGAAAAAGAACGGATTCTTCTACTTTTTGCACTAAATTTTGTTCGAAATTTGTTCTACCGGAGTGCATCGCGTGCTTTTCGTAATGAAATATTCTAAACCCCTTTTCACCAACGTAGTTTTTCTTAAACCAGGTTTAAACCATGGTTTTTCTCCTATTGAAATAAAAACCACGTTCAGACCTGGTTTTTCAATATAAAAATGAAAAATCATACGTAGTTTTTTTTAATTTTGGTATTCTATTGTCGCTTATGTTTCTTTTAGTAACTGAATTGGTATATTATGCAACTTTAACATGAAAACATTTTATTATTTCAAATTTCACACAGGTACAAAACCGTATTTTTTATTTAGTCGTTTGTCAAATAGTTTTTCGTCAAAATTGGCGTTTAGCACCTCAAATTAAAACTTTGTAACAGTTTCTCTAAAAAAACTCAAAAATATGATTAAATTTGGCATTTGGCCAGGGTTGCCCAGCACACAGACGCGGATCAAACACCGTTAACTGACACCACTTCGCCTATACAATGAGTTGCAATAAAAATACTAAAGCCGAACGGATTAACCCATTAAGCATTAGGGTCGATTCATAGTTCTGTACGGACATTGGGACATACGGGTGAAGGGCAAACGGGCACACGGCTGTACAGACGAAATTATGAATTGAACTACCGTTTTGCGGTTTAGTTTGTCCGTATGTCCCAATGTCAGTTTGCCCATATTTGTAACGTTTTTCAACGCTATGGCACGTCTGCTGAGTGCTGAGCAAAAGAGGCCCCTGATGACAAAACTATACGCAGATTTGCTGTGGGTCTCAGTTACACACAAACTCCCCTTCGCAGCCATTTATAAAATTAGTTACTGCTAATTTTGAAAGTATTTAACATAATTTTTATACATCTATATATTGTTTAACAACAGTTGTTAATGCAACACATAATTAGAAGATAAAAATTATCTGTTTGCTTTACACGTTACTCATTTTTTCAAGAAAAATCCTTTATTCTTGTTAATTTAGTCATCTAAAACCAGGGTTTTGAAAAACCATGGTTTTAAAATGTTGGTGAAAAGCAGTTTAAACCATGGTTTTTCTAAACCAGGTTTAAACTATGGTTTAAACCAGGTTTAAGGAATTTGATTGGCTAACGTGCTCAGTCAGCCGATTTTTTTAGAACATTACGTTAGAAATTACTCTATTTTAGAATAATTTCATTACGAAATGTTCTGTCGAATGGGTTTTTCTAAACCAGGTTTAAACCATGGTTTTTAAAAACCACCGTGGTGAAATCCACCCATAGCGTCTGTATTTTAAAAATTGGAAAATAGTTGTGGTTTTATGAGTCAGCTGGTTTCAAACTAAGAATGACCAATAAATAACCTGATCGATAGAGTTGATCATATGTAACAAACGTTATCAGATCTAAAAAATATAAAACGATACCGCAACAATTGAAGTTGGTAACATATAAGCTGATATTTCCATATGAAGCTTGTTAATACTGAACAGTGGCGGTTTTTAGAAGCACACAACAAAAGGATCCAAGCTAAGCAAAAGCTTACATTAGCTTGATTAGACGTGATGGTAAAATGAATAAAATACGACTCTTGCGTAAAAAATACTCCAATATGAATGCCAAAAAAACTGCGCTTAAGCTGTTCAATAGCGGCTACAACACTGAGTATGTTCGATAGCTCATCTATGTAGGTATTATCAACTCTGTACACTGACGTCCTACGAGTTTCTGTGAATGCACACTTTCAAACTTAGCAATTAAAGCGAGTTAGCAGACAAAGTATGCGGTGGCTGCCTAATGCCTACTAATCAAATGCCCAAGTTTCAGAAACCATCATCATCAATGAAAAGATGTGCTTGTGATCGCGATCGTTCACAGGTATATAAAGCCTGTTTCACACGAAGGGAAGTTTCCCTACAGGAATCCTATTGAGGATACCCGTTGGAGTCCCACGCGTCCCGAAGGGGATCGTCAAGGGGACGCTTGGGGTCGGATCCCAAATTGGAGTTATCGGATTAGATTTAACTTTATTTCGCTAATAACGCAGCCTCAGTTGAAAGTAATTTATTGAAACTTGGCACACACCGAGGTTACTGCATGTGAGCCATGTGGGGCAAAATTTTAGCCGGCTATTTTCAATTTACGCTGCGCTATTATATAAATTAATTTAAATCTAATCCGTTAAATCCAGTTTTGGGCAAGGCCCTTAGGGACCGAAGGGGATTATGTTGGAAACGCGTGGGAATACATGTAAATCCCCTCGGGGATCGACATAGAGATCACCGTGGGGAAAGCCGTTCACACGAGGCAGATTCGCGGGTGAATTTTCAAACGGCTTCCAGGTACTGTTCTGGTGGTTGTACATATATTGGTTTTTGGACAATCCTATGTAATACCCGCAAAATTGCAGAGTAGTATGTTATAATACATGTTATACACCAGCTATTTAATTACTCATTATTATTATTCCGCCTGAAGGCGGAATTATTGGAATCATAACATTCTATGAAATGCATGTAAGACGATTTTCGTACGTATGCAATGCCGTATGCTTATCACTGTGCTAGCTTGTAGAATCAAGCGTGTTGCAACCGTGGGGGGCACGAACGCAATGAACCAGTTTTATGGGCTAAATTTTAACCCATAGAAGCTGAATCTTATCAATTTCATGTAAAAAACTAAACCTTTGACAATATTTTTATGCAGCTCCCCCTAGGCTTTCGAATTCTTCAACTTTGCTACACGTGTCCCCCCTGTGCTGCAAAGTTTGTTTTGTCTAGGCCAGCTGTCTGATTGGCAGTTGGCATTTAGCTACAGCCAATCAGCGTCTAATTTTAGAAAATTTGAACGTTTGAAATTTCGGCAAAAAATGTAAGAATGGAGACTTTTAGTGAGACAGTTTTCCTGCCGTCGCCTCAGCGGCGGCAGGTCTTTATACTGCTTTTTGGCATAAGCTGGCCACCAAGCAGTTTGCATGATTTACGTGTTAAATTTTTTGTTTGTCGGGTGCTTATTTTCAAAAGTTGCCTACAGTTGGATAAAAACCGTGATACAATTTTATTAATTTTAATTTTATTATTGTATAACTTATGTATATATTGCTGTAAATGCAATTTTCATGTTTAGTAATAAATGAGGTAGGATTCTGAAGTTTTAAGCTTATGATGCCCCCTTGGCCATAATTTCAATGTGGTGTTGCGGTGTTGTCATTTTTTTAACAAAACATTTCCAGTATCTAATCCAAAACATAAATTTCTGGCTTAAACTTCAGTCAAAGAAGGCGCGACATGACGTCTGGCATAAAATCAAAAAAACAACAAATTAAATAGTTTTGTGAAATAATTATCACTAATGAAATGAATTATATTAACTAATGAATGAAATAATAATAAAATCGAGTGATGATAAATAAGTAATAATAAATCGAGTGATCGCTGTCAATGATTGCCATTGATTGACATTATATTAGAATTCAAAACCTATGTTGTAAATGAGAAATAGGGCCTATGAGACTCGGGGGCTGTGGTGTAGTGGTTTAGCATGCTTGACTTCGAAGCAGGCGGCCCGGGTTCGATTCCCGGCGCCCCCATTTCTTTCATTCTTTTTAAATTGGGGCATCCTCTTTCTATTCATCTATTCAACACCTATGTAATTCAACGAATGTAAGGGTCCATGTGCGGTTCTGGGCGGGGGTGACGGAGAGTATTCGTCGAATTGAGTTTTTGAAACATTTTTGAAAAATACTATCAAGTTTTTGACAATTTTACGCGGCAGGGACAAACTTAGTGTAAGTACTGACTATTAACAGCTGAAAATTACTAAAAAATTTTGCATGAAACTGCTGCTTGTTGTTTTGTAGAAACAGGACTTAGGTATTATTTTCTTAATAAACAACACTGGTTTTATTTCAAAGTTGAATTTTTTGAAAATTTAAATTAATGCCACCGTTGCAAAGCTTGGTTAAATGAAGAAGTCTCGAACAGTGAGTGGCGCAATGGCTAGCGCGATAGCCTGGTAAACCGCTGTGTGGTGGGTAGATTCTCAGTCCGACATCTGTGTTTCAAATTTTTGTTCCTTCTGGAGAAGGAACTATTGTTTTGAAATTAACTGCACATAGCGTTTAACGCTACTGAACAGGCTGTTTAGCCAGTATGTTTTACGTGTATTTTCAGCTTGGGAGCTGGCTGCTGATTTTTGTCTGCGTACATGCAGAAAAATCAATAATCGATGTACACTGCTGTAACAATGTACTTTTTCAAACTCGGCACCGGGATGTTTCACCAGCAGTATATAAGAGCCATTAGAAACCACTGCTTATCGCTTCTTGTTATTAGAGCTGATTTGCTCAGCTCAGATCAAAGTGTCACTTTTGAGCCAAATGGCTCGTGCAGCGGGATGCTTAACATCCTGCAGCACTTTTTTTTACGTACTACGTATTTAGATTAAGTAAGAATAGGAGCTAGTTATAAAGTAGAGTAAGATATATACGAAGTATAGCTTACGGTATGTATGGAATAGAGAACCAATTCATTTAAACCTGAAAGGTAGACACCGGGGAAGGAACCTTGCCCCTTTTGGGGCCTACTTGTTTCATTTTGACTGTTTCATTTTCTACGATGGAATTTTACTCCTTTTAGGAGTCTACTTGTTTTATATTGAATTTTAACACAGGAATGGTAAGAAGTCAATATCTACCTACCCGGTGTATATTTAATAACCGTTATAAAGGCCTAAAAAACGTTGATAACTGATATCCAAGGATCGTGTTAAATTATGTGACTAACGTGATTTTAATTAATTGGCCACTGCATGAGGATTCCCTAGAAAAAACGATAAGCTAAATTCCCCAAGGGCATGCCCTTGCGTCTCAAAGGGAATCACCTTGGGGACGCAAGGGGATCCCCTTTAAAATCCACCTCGCGTGAAATAGGCTTAATAGAAAATGTCTGTTTGAACTGAGATAGAGCTATGTAAAGTAAGGAAATTCAACGAAATGCTGGGCGCGGGCAAGCCCCTCCAAGACAATCTGGGGTGTGGGGTGCGCTAAGCACCTGTCTGGGGGGAATCCCAACCCTACCCCCTACGCCCATGTAAATGCTGAGAGGCCAAGTTTATCAACACTAATGTACACAACAACCAACATTTCATGAACGAATTTATTTAGAAACGAGCATAAATTCAAAATACTGCTTTTACAACTGTATAGTGTATACAGAAATGCAACAGAATAACAGTGCACACAACCTAAATATATAACTTACAAATAGAAAAACAGAAAAAACTGTCCAATTACGCTTATAACATGACCGTAAAGGTGTGCGTTAGAAAGCAGGCAAAAACTTAAGGTAAAGTCTCAGGTCAAATGGCAATACGCGCAAAAAAATCTACTGTAGCGGTTTTTTGTATGTCTAACATATGGACAATGCCTTATGGTCACGGACAAGTATTGAAAATTTCATTAAAAAAATCAAAACTTATCCAGTTCATAAAAAAACACTAAATTATCATGACTGAATAACTCAAATAATTCAAAATTTCAAACTAACTTGTCGGCAGTTAAAACTTTTAAAACCAAGCAGTTTTTAAAAACTTTTAATATACACAAAACTTATGAAATTAACTGGATTAGATTAACAACTCTGTCTTGGCTAAGATTCACAAAAGGTGTTAAATAAACCTTTTGTGAATAAACCTCGGTCTAAAACGTTGTTTTCGAAGGAATCAGATCATCGAAATTATCTGTGTATTTGTTTGAGTAAACTGGAAATATATAAGCGGGCGAATTCGAGTAGCATATCTGTTATTATCATAGGCAGCTGGAGCAATGTCTAACTCTTCTTCTATAAAACTGAAACACTGCATACATATTCTGTACTTTTGGTATGACTTTACCGAGGCACACATAGCTGTTTAAGTAATGAATTTCAAACCTTAATCTAATCCTATTATGAACTAAATACATAAATTCAGTTATTAGCTTGTGAATTCCATTAAATTGTATTTAAATTTTGTATTGTGTACATAATTATGATAAGCGACTTGACTTCAGCGTCAAGCGCTACAGTACCGACCAAAATCACTTGCTACAGACTCTGGAGCCAAAGCGGAGTCAGAGTCACTTGATTTCGGAGTCAAAATATATCGTTATACATATATACTTTGACTCCGGAATCAAGTGACTCGGATTCCATTTTGACTCAGAGTCTGTAGCAAGTAATTTTGGTCGATAATGTACCTTACATCAACTTGTGTACTGTTAAATTAGAATTAATGGGTGTTTAATTTAATTTATAAATATATAAAAATTCATCACTTTGTTTAAAAAATTTTCTCCAATGATACAATATTTTATTTTTCAGTTTGAAATTGTCTACTAAACTTTGAAAACGTGTCACAGAATTTTGACTTAATACTCCTTTTTGAAGCGATGTATTTTTAAAAAACTTGTAGTTAGCTTAGAAACTTTTTTTAAACATTTGATTTAACCCCGGTCAGTGTTCGTTGTGTAAATGTATATATTTAGGTTGTATATTTGTGTTTGTAAGTATTTGTTTGTTTTTTTAAACTTTGTGGTGCTGCAATGATTTTTTCTTTTTTTTGCATGTTGTTTTGAATATTTTCATATATATATTTATTTATGTGGTCACGTCACACTTTTACAAGACTACTGTTATAAGTCTAATTTCATAAGTTTTGTGTATATTAAAAGTTTTTAAAAACTGCTTGGTTTTAAAAGTTTTAACTGTCGACAAGTTAGTTTGAAATTTTGAATTATTTGAGTTGGTCAGTCATGATAATTTAGTGTTTATCATGAACTGGATTTTGTTTTGATTTTTTTAATGAAATTTTCAATACTTGTCCGTGACCATAAGGCATTGTGCATATGTTAGACATACAAAAAACCGCTACAGTAGATTTTTTTGCGCGTATTGCCATTTGACCTGAGACTTTACCTTAAGTTTTTGCCTGCTTTCTAACGCACACCTTTACGGTCATGTTATAAGCGTAATTGGACAGTTTTTTCTGTTTTTCTATTTGTAAGTTATATATTTAGGTTGTGTGCACTGTTATTCTGTTGCATTTCTGTATACACTATACAGTTGTAAAAGCAGTATTTTGAATTTATGCTCGTTTCTAAATAAATTCGTTCATGAAATATTGGTTGTTGTGTACATTAGTGTTGATAAACTTGGCCTCTCAGCATTTACATGGGCGTAGGGGGTAGGGTTGGGATTCCCCCCAGACAGGTGCTTAGCCCACCCCACACCCCAGATTGTCTTGGAGGGGCTTGCCCGCGCCCAGCATTTCGTTGAATTTCCTTACTTTACATAGCTCTATCTCAGTTCAAACAGACATTTTCTATTAAGCCTATTTCACGCGAGGTGGATTTTAAAGGGGATCCCCTTGCGTCCCCAAGGTGATTCCCTTTGAGACGCAAGGGCATGCCCTTGGGGAATTTAGCTTATCGTTTTTTCTAGGCAATCCTCATGCAGTGGCGAATTAATTAAAATCACGTTAGTCACATAATTTAACACGATCCTTGGATATCAGTTATCAACGTTTTTTAGGCCTTTATAACGGTTATTAAACATACACCGGGTAGGTAGATATTGACTTCTTACCATTCCTGTGTTAAAATTCAATATAAAACAAGTAGACTCCTAAAAGGAGTAAAATTCCATCGTAGAAAATGAAACGGCCAAAATGAAAAAATTTGAAACACAGATGTCGGACTGAGAATCTACCCACCACACAGCGGTTTACCAGGCTATCGCGCTAGCCATTGCGCCACTCACTGTTCGAGACTTCTTCATTTAACCAAGCTTTGCAACGGTGGCTTTAATTTAAATTTTCAAAAAATTCAAATTTGAAATAAAACCAGTGTTGTTTATTAAGAAAATAATACCTAAGTCCTGTTTTTACAAAACAACAAGCAGCAGTTTCACGCAAATTTTTTTAGTAATTTTCAGCTGTTAATAGTCAGTACTTACACTAAGTTTGTCCCTGCCGCGTAAAATTGTCAAAAACTTGATAGTATTTTTCAAAAATGTTTCAAAAACTCAATTCGACGAATACTCTCCGTCACCCCCGCCCAGAACCGCACATGGACCCTTACATTCATTGAATTAGGTGTTGAATAGAAAGAGGATGCCCCAATTTAAAAAGAATGAAAGAAATGGGGGCGCCGGGAATCGAACCCGGGCCGCCTGCTTCGAAGTCAAGCATGCTAAACCACTACACCACAGCCCCCGAGTCTCATAGGCCCTATTTCTCATTTACAACATAGGTTTTGAATTCTAATATAATGTCAATCAATGGCAATCATTGACAGCGATCACTCGATTTATTATTACTTATTTATTATCACTCGATTTTATTATTATTTCATTCATTAGTTAATAATTCATTTCATTAGTGATAATTATTTCACAAAACTATTTAATTTGTTGTTTTGATTTTATGCCAGACGTCATGTCACCCCTTCTTTGACTGAAGTTTAAGCCAGAAATTTATGTTTTGGATTAGATAGTGGAAATGTTTTGTTAACAAAATGACAACACCGCAACACCACATTGAAATTATGGCCAAGGGGGCATCATAAGCTTAAAACTTCAGAATCCTACCTCATTTATTACTAAACATGAAAATTGCATTTACAGCAATATATACATAACTTATACAATAATAAAATTAAAATTAATAAAATTGTATTACGGTTTTTATCCAACTGTAGGCAACTTTTAAAAATAAGCACCCGACAAACAAAAAATTTAACACGTAAATCATGCAAACTGCTTGGTGGCCAGCTTATGCTAAAAAGCAGTATAAAGACCTGCCGCCGCTGAGGCGACGGCAGGAAAAATGTCTCACTAAAAGTAGAGTTCTGCCACTAGCAAATTTTCCGGGCCGGGCCGGGGCGGGGCCGACTCGCGCGCGTCCGGGCCGGGCCCGCTACAGGCCCGGCGGGCCGTAGCGGGCCTATCGGCCCGGGGCCCCCGGGCCGGCCCGGAGCAGGCCCGGGGCCCACGGGCCGGCCCGGAGTGGGCCCGGAGCCCGCGGGCTGGCCCGGCACAGACTTCAGCAAGTGAGAAAATGCATTGTGTGTGCGTCTGAGTGTATTATAAGTGCCTGCGCACTTGTAAAAATCAATATATATGCAATGCAGTCATTGTTCATACGTTGCTGAAGCTCGAGACGGCCCTGGGCTTGCGGATTTCTAGGCCCGGCGGGCCGCGCACGGCCCGGGGCCCGGGGCCCGCTACGGCCCGGCGGGCCGCGCACGGCGCGAGGCCCGGAGTTTTACGGGCCGGGCCCCGGGCCGGGCCCATTTCTGAAAAATCTCTCCGGGCCGGGACCGGGCCGGCCCGGCCCGGGCCCGGCCCGCGGCCCGCGGCCCGCTACAGGCCCGGGCAGAACTCTAACTAAAAGTCTCCATTCTTACATTTTTTGCCGAAATTTCAAACGTTTAAATTTTCTAAAATTAGACGCTGATTGGCTGTAGCTAAATGCCAACAGCCAATCAGACAGCTGGCCTAGACAAAACAAACTTTGCAGCACAGGGGGGATGCAGCACAGGGGGGACACGTGTAGCAAAGTTGAAGAATTCGAAAGCATAGGGGGAGCTGCATAAAAATATTGTCAAAGGTTTAGTTTTTTACATGAAATTGATAAAATTCAGCTTCTATGGGTTAAAATTTAGCCCATAAAACTGGTTCATTGCGTTCGTGCCCCCCACGGTTGCAACACGCTTGATTCTACAAGCTAGCACAGTGATAAGCATACGGCATTGCATACGTACGAAAATCGGCTTACATGCATTTCATAGAATGTTATGATTCGAATAATTCCGCCTTCAGGCGGAATAATAATAATGAGTAATTAAATAGCTGGTGTATAACATGTATTATAACATACTGCTCTGCAATTTTGCGGGTATTACATAGGATTGTGCAAAAACCAATATATGTACAACCACCAGAACAGTACTGGGAAGCCGTTTGAAAATTCACCCGCGAATCTGCCTCGTGTGAACGGCTTTCCCCACGGTGATCTCTATGTCGATCCCCGAGGGGATTTACATGTATTCCCACGCGTTTCCAACATAATCCCCTTCGTTCCCTAAGGGCCTTGCCCAAAACTGGATTTAACGGATTAGATTTAAATTAATTTATATAATAGCGCACCGTAAATTGAAAATAGCCGGCTAAAATTTTGCCCCACATGGCTCACATACAGTACCTCGGTGTGTGCCAAGTTTCAATAAATTACTTTCAACTGACGCTGCGTTATTGGCGAAATAAAGTTAAATCTAATCCGACAACTCCAATTTGGGATAAGACCCCAAGCGTCTCCTTGACGATCCCCTTCGGGACGCGTGGGACTCCAACGGGTATCCTCAATAGGATTCCCGTAGGGAAACTTCCCTTCGTGAGAAACAGGCTTTATATACCTGTGAGCGATCGCAATCACAAGCACATCTTTTCATTGATGATGATGGTTTCTGAAACTTGGGCATTGGATTAGTAGGCATTAGGCAACAGCCACCGAATACGTTGCCTGCTAACTCGCTTTAATTGCGAAGTTTGAAAGTGTGCATTCACAGAAACTCGTAGGACGTCAGTGTATAGAGTTGATAATACCTACATAGATGAGCTATCGAACAAGCTCAATGTTGTAGCCGCTATTGAACAGCTTAAGCGCAGTTTTTTTGACTGCTTGGCATTCATATTGGAGTATTTTTTACGCAAGAGTCGTATTTTATTCATTTTACCATCACGTCTAATCAAGCTAATGTAAGTTTTTGCTTAGCTTGGATCCTTTTGTTGTGTGCTTCTAAAAACCGCCACTGTTCAGTATTAACAAGCTTCATATGAAAATATCAGCTTATATGTTACCAACTTCAACTGTTGCGGTATCGTTTTATATTTTTTAGATCTGATAACGTTTGTTACATATGATCAACTCTATCGATCAGGTTATTTATTGGTCATTCTTAGTTTGAAAGCAGCTGACTCATAAAACCACAACTATTTTCTAATTTTTAAAATACAGACCCTATGTATTTGTTTCACTGTTGACCCACAAACCTGGGTACTCCTTTTTTAGCAATTTTTCAATTTCACAGAACAGCTTTTCTGCAACGCCACAGCGCAGAAGGCTTCTTTAGAATGAGTCTGGACAAGGATAACGTGTATTTTGGAAGGTTTTGTGTGTGCGTTTGTGCATCCTTTGACTCATGTGATTGTGTGCGTGTAAGGCGTGCCAACTTCCTCAACGCGGGCGTCTCAACGGCCAGATTCGTTGCTTTACATCAGCGCACGTGCGCTAATAAGATGAAACAGCGATGGATACAGTTGTCGATCTGGCATCAAACTAAGCCTGAATCAAATGGTTATTGTGATTTTTTGGGGTTTGAGTTACAATCTTAGTATAGTTTAGCGCACATGGCGCTGCTGGTTAAGTGTGTTACTC
Source organism: Trissonchulus sp. WLG1_4 (assembly GCA_030248245.1). Lineage (NCBI taxonomy): Eukaryota > Metazoa > Nematoda > Enoplea > Enoplida > Ironidae > Trissonchulus > Trissonchulus sp. WLG1_4. The sequence goes on along the minus strand of JASANF010001607.1, from coordinate 5,989 downwards.
AGATCTCATACAAAAACGCACACACAGAAGTCGTGTTCTTCCAAGTTATGGGTTTGACTCTAGTGCAGCTTTCTCAAGTTTCAAGCAGCCGCTCGTAGCGCTAACAGAAACAAGATGAAGAAGCATTCTTGGTCAAAGTAATGTAAGTGCTATGTGGTCTAGTGAGAGTTTTTTTGAAAGACATCAAAAGTATGCGTCGACTAGCAAGAAACTAGCAGACGGTGGGTGAGCACGGAACAGGTTGTACTTGAATCTGTATTTACATTCGCATCAACTGAGTTTGGTGTGAGTTAGCAGACAGAAGTTAGTTATGAGACATGTGCTTCAGTTTTTATTTGTTTCACTTTTCCAAAATTAACAAATTAATAATGTTTTGGTTAGTTTTCGTAAAAAATTTATTGTTGAATAATGACTGTTTTTGAGTTTTCTCTGCTAACATAATTTTGGTGCTTGCTGGCTGATGCATGTAAGAAAGCAAACATGGAAAGAAGTACCCAGGCCGGTCAGCGAATTCTCTACAATTTTTAAATACATCACGGCATGGCTGAAGCTGCCTTGGACGATAGACATCAACCCTGAATAATTTCGACGCGCTGGGGTACCTCGGGTTCGGGGGCAAAAAAACCAAGCGCAACTGGTGCTATTTTGCATCACGGTGGCGTCATGGGCACTGGCAATTTGCCAAGAACTATGGCTGAAGCCAAACCTGGGCAACAAGAAACGCCATCGAAGAGACTTTTTTCTAAAACTTTTGTGTTATTATAAATTATTGTAAATTGTTTTGCTATTGTCCATGCACAGTTTCCCCAGAACCAATTTGAGGACAAATTTTTTTTAAAGGGAGGCGGAAATGTAACGTGTATACGTACGTACGTACTTACACTGCATAAAAACTGGAGCTAATTTGCATATTAACTTGCACTTAGTGATGACTCATACAGTAGAACTTTTATGCAGGCTCAGCTCATTTGCATTTTACGCTACATCTAATTTTCATATTATTTTGCGCTATATAAACGCATACTGTGCATGGATAACCAGTCAGTTTCTTGTGTTTTATCTTACTGTGCCTTGCCTGCTCCCTGCTCACCTGCCTGCCTTCCCCTTTATTAAACCCTGTTGTTTCTTTACTTGTTGTCCTGCGTCCTTCTTAGTCACCACGCTATACGAACAGTGTGTGCGCCAAATGTGTCTGTCTTGCTGCTGTGGTCAATGTATAGTTGCCTGAATTTTATAGTCCGCTGTAAATACTTACGTACCTAGCTGTGTTAATCACAGATGGTTGCGCGTTTGGCTTTCGTTGTATACGCGCGCACAGTATACACAACAGCACACTGATCCAACGGACACATATCTTCACAGTACACACATGATCACACAAGTGCTGGCGAATTTTGTATACTGTTACAGTAATGTGACAAAACCGTCACACCAATGTTTCTCAGATTGATTATCAGCACCTGAGAACCTGACCGCATTGCAGTCTAGAAACCGTCGGCAAACTGTCCGGTGGCTCTACTATCGCGGGTGAGTGCTGAAACATGCCACAAAGATGCGGCTTCTAACCCGCGGTTTAAAATTTTGTGTTTCACGGTGGGTTCAAATTTATAAAAGTTTTGTGAAATGAAGTATCAGTTTTTAGCTTAATGTTTGCAACTTAACTCCAAAACAAAAAATACACAATAACATGTTGCAGTTTGACATGTCATGTAAACGTGTTTATTTAAGGATTCTACTACCACGTTTTATATTCGAAGAGTATCCTCAGCGCTTTAAGCACACAGTTACACAGAAACGTTAAATTTTAAAAATGTCCCTAAACTGCGCACATTTAGAACACAAAGTCTTGACTCAAATGTGGATACGATAATACTGCATACGTTTTCGGTCATTCTGTCTGTTATGATTGTTTGCAGCGCAGCAAGTTTTTTTATTTCACGAAGTGATAATATAGGTTTGATATTTCCACGTCAATTTTGCATTGGACTTTGCTTGTTCAGATAAACGACCGGAAACAAGTACATGTAATACATTGCTGTTAGACGCTCCGGCCAAAGTAGGTAGCCTAATTTGCACAAATTATAAATATGCAAATGAGGCAAATCGCTCCACTGCATGCGTGTTAGTCGACTACTTCAAATCTAACTGCTAGCCACAACAGTGGCAGACTTCAGTTACACGTGCGTACACGAAACTTGCCATGTCGATGTCAGGACCTCCTAGCGTCCGGGATGCGCAGCCACAAAATGCTCAAGAAGCATCAGAACAGGTGGAATTAGGTGGTCAAGGAGCCGTGGATACAGCAGGGGCCAATTGGGAGCCTCCTGGGGTCCCGGCGGTGGATCTGGGTGCCATCGTGACTTCTGTCGTGGCCCAACAAATAGCCGGAAATAAACAAATTGCGGCCGCGGTGACCAACTCCAAATCGGTGCAGAAGACCAAACGAAACTGTTCTAGTACAACCAAGAGCTGTTGGCTTACCTGTCCAACACGGTAGCATAGTTAGAGATTGACGATCCAAAGCCGGTGAAACTACTGACGGAACTCAAGGTCTTGAAAAAAAGGCGCAGTACCGAGTTGAACAGATCCATTTATCTGATTGCTACGACTGGGCGATCGTCGAGAAATACGAGATTCCCGGTTGGATCGGTGACGACGAAGACGATGAAAACGGATCCGCATGGCAGCCAGCGCCACCGAAAAGAAGCAGAAGAAGGCGGACTCCCTAATGAGAAAGAAGCTTCCAAAACGTCCGCGGGACTTTTTTCACACACGGGACACGCCCGTTTTCTGGACGACAGTCTTTTCCCGGCCCCCAATACCCCGTACCATTTCCGCCAACCCAGTACAATTGGCGCGCATTCCACATGGTCCGCGTTTTAGGTCGCGCGTCACCCGCGGTCCTGGTTGAATACGCTAGCGAAGTCTGGAATCCACATTTAGTACATATGACACATTAAATTAGTGTAAAATATTATATTTACGGTAGTGTCTGATCAAAAACTGTTGAACTTTGAGATAAAACATGTGGCGTGATTTTAGCGACTAATCGCTGTACTCTTAATGCTTGCAATTTACTCTTTTCACAATGAAATCGCGTGTTTCTTTTTACCTCAAGGTCCAGCATTTTTTGGCCAGACTTTAATTCAGCGTACCAGTTTAAAGTAAAATTTGTTGTTCTTCTAGCACCTTATAGACTTCGTTTGTTAAAAATATTGGTCAAATTTGTTTATTTTTTATAATAAGGTGCATGTATTCTTTTTCTCTAGAGACATAATTAAGTATCTAACTGAGTGACTGAGCACGGTTGAATTTATATTTCCTTCTAATAGATCATTATGGTCAGCTCAGCAGAGGGTCCGACCATCCTATTTAATTGATGGTGATGCGGCTCTAGACCCTTTTTCCCTTTTGCGGCAAAAACATTTTTAATGTTCACATTATTTGCCATGGTTGGATATGCGTGAAACACTGCCTTTGAAAGTTTCACAGTTTTCATCTAAAAATTTTGCTATTATTTTTCAACAACATTATCTATAAAGGACTTCCGTGTTACACAGGTTTTTCATGGTTCAGTCAGGCATTGATCATTTTCAAGGAGCAGAACTGAGCTATTCTTATAAATATGTAGAATAAATTTAGTACAATATGTCGTTTATGTACGAACCACTAACGGGTTTTAGGGTTTGACCTGAACAATTCTCCGTAGTTTAGTCAGTTTTATTTCCTGTAGTTTCTCGGTTTATTGTTGAGAACTATGGAACCCCCGTAAACATTTCTAACCTCTTCTCCTCCACAAGGTTGTTCGAATACGTGCGCATTCTATTAGCAAACGTATGTGTTCAGGTTAGTATGTACTCTTAGTTCTCACTTCTAATACTCCTGATGTTCACTTAAGCTTAAGCTTAGTCGGTAGCACCAATAACTTGAGGTCAGCTGTTACTACAATCGTCCTTGACTTGACACCAAACAGTTTTTGCTTGTCCCAAACGTGTTTTGATTTAGCGAAAACACTATTGGAAACCTGTAAATTTCAAACATGTAAACGTTTTGTTTTGACACGGTTATACGAAGTGCTCGTAAACGTTAGCCTGAAACGGAAAGTAGTAGTGCTTGCATAGCATATAAACCAATCAGCTCTCGACCCGAAATCTTATGTGGATAGTTTTGTTTGCCAACAATCAATCAAATGTCCACAACTATGTTAAGCAACATTTTCTTACGTCATTATAAAGTGTGTGAAAATGACAGTTTTGGGTGAAGTTGAAATTCTATTACGCAAGTTTTAGACTGTTAATAAGAAGACAGCAGGCCAAAAGTTCCTGTTGACTGTCAGGCTCACAGTTTTGTAGTATGAAATGAAGTCTCTTTTGGAGACTCTGTTTTTCCTTTGACGCCATAACGTGTCCACGTTCCCTAAGGTACATTTTTTCAAAGTGCCAGATGCTGCACACAACGGCGTGCAGTCTACATATGTGTAACTGTTACACATATTACTCAAGTCAAAATAACGGATCAGAAATCAGGTTTGGCGCGATAGCGCCAAACCTATAATAGGACGCAAACACTCACAATGCGGAAATTTCAAATTTTAATCGCTTATAACTTCCGTCTAACTAAAAGAACAAAGCTGAATTTTTAATATGTTAAGTACCACGGCAGTCTGTAAATGCTCGCCGAGATTTGTGCAAATCGATTCAGTATTAGTTGAGATATATCAAAAATCAATTTTCAGCAACATGTTTTTGATCTTTTTTTTTTTTTAGCCACACGTATCTCAAGTTGTGCTGAACCGTTCCGTGCCGCTAGTATATCAAATTGTAGGTCTTGGTCCGCGATACTGCAAATAAGAGTTTGGTACCGGTTTGCACCGGTTTCGCTGAGTTCGAAAACGAAAACCGGTTTTTTAAACAATTTTTTAGCGGAAAACTGTGCACAGATCGAGTATAAAGTACAAATCGTCAATTTTTTGTTGGGGTTATAGGTTACTTGATGCGTAGAATTTATTTCTATCGTTAGTTTTCCGAAAAAGTGTTGACCGGTTGCGAACGAGCAACTTCACAGAATTCAAATTTAGCAAAAAAAAAGATCCCCAAAAGAAAAACTAATCATTTACGTTAATAGAGCAAAAAATTTTACACAAGAAATCTAATTTTCATTTTCCAACTCATTAGTGTGCAATAGCTACAGGCATGTGAACTTGCACATTTTTCCGTAAAACCGGTGCTTTGGCTTCAGCCAATCAGATTCAAGCAAAGATGTGGACAATTTTAATATTGTATTTTCTCGGTGTGAATATTATTTTCAAATCAGAAAAATAGTGGAAATGTCCACATACAATCTTGGCGGCAAGGGGCTTTGAAACAGTTGTTATTCACGTCAGGAACATGTTTTCGTAGGTTATCGCAGTCGCTAAGTTTATTTTTGACAAATTGTAAGCCGAAAAGTCAAAAAATTATGGAAAAATGAAAATTAGATCAAGTGTAGTCGGTGAAAAAGGAAAATAGTAGGCCTATTTTTTGGAGTAGAACATCTCAAGAGAAGCATTTTTTGTAATATAACCCCTATCCACAAATTTGTATTTTCTAAGCTATGACCCCTTGAAAATAGGAATTTTAGTGTTTTTGGAAGTGAACCTAGGCAAAAGTTTGAAGCAAAAAACGGCTGTTTTTGACAATTATGAGTGCGTTATGAAGTTTTAAAGCATCGTCTAGGCTTAACTAACAGGGTTCTGTAAGCTACGCTAACGGGATTTTTCCTTATTTCAAGTTTTTGGTTCCTAAGCCTGAGCCTAATGCTAAGCCTAAACCCTGAGCCTAAGCCAAAGCGTGAACCCAAGCCTAAACACTGAGCCTACATAAGCCTAAGCGTGAACCCAAGCCTAAACACTGAGCCTACATAAGCCTAAGCGTGAACCCAAGCCTAAATACTAAGCCTAAGCTCTAATTCTAACTTTAAGCCAAAATTAAGGCTGTTTGAATTTGGCCAA
>JASANF010001606.1:0-58448 GCA_030248245.1 Trissonchulus sp. WLG1_4 | reverse complement strand
AACCAAAAAGGTGGGTCAAATTAGCTCCCGCGATTAGTAAAATAGACACTATGAACAAAACTAAACTGCAAACCACAAATTAGAACACAAAATAAAACTGGCAGTGAGTAGAACGTAATCATAACAACACAAAATATCATAAGCAAACCAAAGAAAAAGAAAGGACAAAACATAGACTACTAACAGAGTGACTACTAGCAAACAACCGAAAATATACACATGTACCCGAAAAAAAGTGAGATTATCACGAAAATAAGATCTATCATAGACTCTAAAACATTAAAGCATATACATTAGCGTTATCTACAGGCACTTCCGGACAAAAACTACTAGACCAAAATCAACAAAAAAACAAAATTCATACTAGATCAAAATAACGAAAATCAAAATAATGGCAAGTATCAAAAATACAGCTGTTAGCGCAAATTTCTGTTAGTATCTACATATTACAGTGTTACATCGTTAGACAAAAATATATTTTTCCTGCGTCAATTTCCACTATTTCTGCAATAGACTAATCCGGCCTCGGTACACTGGCCACGGCATAGCCAGCTGAACGTACCTCAACCTTCTACAGTATGAAAATCATGCACTATATCTCCACTTCTGCCTACGTTCGCTACAAATTAGGGTGTCCTCTATAAGCCAGGCTACCCGAGAGTAACTCGACCGAGAGGATCCAAAACATGCAACTAACATATAGGCCACATAAATGAAATAAAATGATAAGTGACATGCCGTGTATGACAAAGAGACGTCTATTGACTTCCCCAAAGCTTATCATACTCTGTTAGCAGAGCAAAACGCTACCGATAACCATTCTACTGACAGAGTACCCTCCGTGCCTGGTTCAGTCTAATTGCTCATTCACATCAGGCAACGAAGCAAATCGCACGCGATAACCATTCCATCGCCTTCAGTGACTACCTAGCTTGTTGACGTCATGCCATGATACTTCTAAATCTACATAGCAGCGGAGCAAACCTCATTGGGTAACCATTCTGCCGCTACATATCTTCGTCCGTACCTAATTGTCACTATAATTTGAACTTTAGCTTAAACGCACACATAATAATTATGACTTCAGTTCGACAACAATTTATTCGTTAATATACTTCAGCTAGGGCAAAACGCTAACGTTATCCATCCAAGCTTCAGTGATTCATTTCAGGGTTATTATCAGTCACAGTTCGGGTTTTTAATTCGGCTGCTCACTGGGTCTGACCGCTATAGGTATCCATCCCGGTTCTGGTCAGCCGTGAGTCAAGTTCGATGTTATTTACTTAACTTATTTTGTTTTTGTTATTTTTTTTTTTTTTTTTTTTTTTTTTTTTTGGTTTTGTTTTGTTGGTTTTGTTTTTCTTTCTTTGTTTTGGGTTGTTTTTTTTTTGTTTGTTTTTGGTTTTTGTCTTCGGTCTCGCTTTTTGTTTGTCTGGGTGCGTTGGCTTCTCGGTGGTTTGTTTTTGGTGCGGTTGCGGTTTGTTCTTGGTGTGCCGTGTTGCTTGTTCGGTGTTTTGTCGTGTGCTCTTTTCTGCTACGTCGATCGTTCTTGTTGTGCGTGGCTGCTCTGCTCTGCTCTCTGTGTTTCCTTCTGTGCCTTTGTCGTGTGTGAAGATGTTTTAAACCCCCCTCAGGCTCCTAAGCTATCATCGGACTAAAAGGATTAACATTACGTTAGCGCGCATATTTTAAATCCGTTTAGTGCAGCTATTAAAAAGCAGCGCGCTAACTGTAGAGCTACTTTCAAACATGGCATGTGCTAAAAATTAATATCTTATTTGCTCAAAATTATGTTTTTTATTTCTTCGGTACGAACTATCAGGGCTTAGTTCTATTGTTTCAGTTTTGTATTTTTTATGAATATTTCTTATTTTTAACTTTTATTTATAATTTCGGTTATTTTTTTCTTTTATTTATAATTTCGGTTATTTTTCTCTCATGTTTTTTTCTTCAATTTTGAAACCGGGCCCACCGGATGGCGGATACTATGTTTATCTTTGTCAATTCTGTTAATATAGCGCTTGCCAAAACTTATCCTTATCCCTGTCCTTGTATGTATCCGTAAGGACTAAATACTATGACCTGGGCCTATATCTAAAATAGAGTTACATACGCTATGGTTCCAAACATGTTCACTACCTACATCCTGACTTAGTGCAACGCTAAGAAATAAGCAGTAAAATGAACTTGTTTAGTCCATTAAGCCAACAGCCCCATAATTCAGTGAGCGCCAGAGTTATGCTTAGAACTATTCAATAAAAACCACTCTTCTTTCTCAACCCAACACTTCACCAGGCCAGCGGAAATAGTTCTAGAACAGTAGTTGCTTTCCAGTGTTTCCAAAAATCACCTTCTTAGTCTGCCACTTGATGGGAGAAAGTTGGCTGCAAGGCGTCTGCCAGTCTGCGTTCTAAAGAGGCAATTATTTCCCACGCCACATTTCTAGGCCCGGGCCAAGTCGGAGCTACTCATCACCTGCGAAGCGGCAAGCCTGTTTTAATTACATGCCATTTGCTTTTTGGCCTGACGGTTTAAGCGGGCTCTCCTTGACTCGCCATGTGTGTGGGCTAGCAAGAGTACATACCGGTTTTTTAGTGAGCCACCGGTTTGCTTGTGTAGGGCTTTGGTATGAGGGTAAGGGATTCCTTGTCTTGGAAAGAAAGAAAGAACTGAGGGTTCTGGGATTCGAACCCACGGTTATGGAGTTGATGAGACGTAGGATGCTGACCACTACACCATAGCGCCCAAGTTTGACTATAAGTATTGTAAGATTGAGCAATTTTTACAATTAGAACTACCAGAAATAAAATTGAACTCATAACGTCAATAGTGACTGCATCCACTGAGAGGCAAAATGCAGTCAGTGACGCTGACTCCAGAGTCAAATAATTATAATTTGGTGCGGTACTGTAAACGTTCAGTGACAACTGCGCTAATCTTCATTGATGTAGTAAACTTTAACTTATTTAAGGAATTTCAACCTAAAATAAATCGCTATAAGCAAGCCCTTAACTAAAACCGATTTGATTCTGTTAGTGTTAACTCAACGTTTTAAATCGCATATCACATTTTTTGGTTATACTTTTATCTAACTCATGTGCTGTGTTATTAATCAAACAAGTTTCAACCTGATCCGCGAAATTTTTCACAAAACCCATAAGGGTGGAATTCACAAAAGTGGTTACAGTGAACCATGGTTTTACGTACGTTTTGCATGATACACACCTATCTAGTTTCATTACGAAGTATCGGCTGATTCTTTGGGAATTTCGTAAATTTTCTGAAACCGTGGTTTTAGCTCAGTTGAAATTACTTGCAGCACAGTATTGGTTTGCTGAAATTTCAACTGAGCTAAAACCACAGATTAAGAAAATTTACGAAATTCGTAACGAGTCAGGCAATATTTTGTAATGAAATTATGTACTAATCATATGAAACAAACGTAAAACCATGGTTTCAAAATCAGTGTCATTCGCTACACCCAATAGTTTTTCTGGCTGACTTAAGTTTGTTGTTATACCATATTATGAAATAGAACGCATTAGTAGTGCAAATATTCAAATAGGCTTAAGCTAGCAAAAGCGTCAGATAAGATTAAGCTGATGTTTGCTTATTGTATTATATAATCAAAAAAGTCGGGTTTTTTTGATAATGAAATTTCACACGTTTGTTGGGAATTTATTTGTATATAATACAATTGATTTTGATTTGAGTTTTAGAATGTCGAATAATTTTAAACTTTTTAAAATTTTAAATAACATGAAAATTTGGTTCTAATGAGATTAAAAATTTTGCTTGCTTCTGTAAAGTTGAGGTGGCTTCATAGTTACTGTTATAATTTCTGTTACTGTTACTGTCACTAATACAGCCGTCCCCGTTATTAATACTGCCATGCCTGAATCTAATAAGTTTAATGAAAAAATTAAACTGATTCCAGCAGTTCTTGATTTACTAAAGTTTGACCAAAATTAGTAAACATTGAAACAAAACAAAACGTGTGATAGCATTACGAAAAGAAACTTTCAGCTAATAGGACAGAGAGCATATCATTATGAAATCAACAAATTTCATCGATCAAGAGTACAGTGAGTATATACGTACATACTATGTACCTATGTATTACATCTACGCTCTTTTTTAGCTGACATTTCTTTCGTTTTCTTTTTCGTTCGTTTTCTTTTCGTTTTCCTTCATTTTAGTTTTTCCTTTCATTTTCGTTTTCTTTAGTTGTCAATTTCTGACAGCTTGGCTAGATTAACTCAGAAATTTTGTTAAAACCGACAAAGGGAATCGTAGCAGCTGAGGTCAAGTATCTGCACCCTACATGCTTTGCAAATAGGGTGTGCTGTACCTTTGCAATGTTGCTCATGACAAAATATTTTTATAATCCCTGAGACCGACCATTTTTTATTACAAATTAATTAAAATTAATAAACTAAATATATTTTAACAGTCATTATTTATTTGCATATATGTTGACACAGTATTTTTTTACATTTTTCAGTGTTTTTACTTATTTATTTCAGTTAAAATTTTTCATTTATGCATATTCTATATTAAGATTTTTGCACATGTCAAATGAATAAATATAAGCAATGAGCAAAGAAACAAAGCATGAAGCAATTAATTTAGCATCCTCTTCGATGAAAATAGTCTATAAATTTGCAGCTGATACAGCTGCTCATAATTTGTCTTTTGCTCGTCATTTTCGCTAAACTTTATTGGCCGAAAAAGTTGGCTTCGCCTAATTTCATTTTCGTTTTCGTTTTCTTTTTCGTTTTCATTTCGTTTTCGTTCATTTTAGTGTCAACTGAAAAAAGAGCGTAGCTTACTTACGAATATACGACATTTGTTTTTTCTCAGTGTTCAACATTTTTGGTCAGACTTTAGTTGTCCAACCAATAATACTTTGACCCTATACCGCTAAGCCATTCAGGTAACAACCGCAAGTTTATTCTGATAACGTAAAAAACCAATTAGACAAGAGTCATATCTTGAGGTGCTATAATTATAAACATGATAAATATTCCATTACTTTCTTTATATCTAGTAGCATCGGTTAATAATGGTTGCTGGGTACTAAATAGTCGCTGGATAAAGTCTGCCTGATAAGGATGGTAGAAAATTTTCTCTTTCTAATTTATCTAGACAGTTTTGGTGGAATGCATGAAGGCTGTCTTAACTCAGTTGTGCTAAATAAAGTCTCAGAGTCGATTCATACTGACAACTGTATGTCCGTTCAGCCGGTAAAATTACGAAAAAATCACGTTACTAATACCTTGTGTATAAGATATTGTGGCGTGATTTGTTCGTATTTCTAATGCTGAACGGACAAACGGCTTTAAAGACCGGTTCATACCTGTCCTTAGGACATAGGGATAAGGACAAGGACAAATTTCGGTCAATTTTTGTGAAAATTGACATCTGCGTTTGAGCTAATTATTTGTATACGGTCTTAAAGTATTAACCTTAACTATCGTCATGGGAAAAGTTCGCATATTAGCTATGCACTATGCAGTTTTTCTGAAATCTTTTACGCACAAACAGATAAGGATAACGACAAGGACAAGGACAAGTATGAACTGGGCTTAAGGGGGGGAGGGTTTCCCAGGTTAAAATTCAAAGTTCTCCAATTTTGCTTATTTTCACATATTTTACTCCCCCAGGGCACCTCTACCTTAGATAAGAACAATTAAGCTTGAAGGTGCACTTTTGGTTCTGTGCGTTTGTCAGTGTATTTACATGGGCAAAAGTACGCCAAAAAGCCTAAAAGTAGCCTTTACTTGGACTGTTCTAGCACAAATCACATCAAGCGAATCAAGCTTAAACTTGGCATAGTAGTAGCCCACATGTAAGCGCAAAATTGTGTGATCTGGATTTTTGATATGTATTTTCAAAACTAAAATCGAGGGCGAAATGTGAAAAAATGGCCGTTTTTTGGGCCCGCCACGTTTGAGTGATTTTACATTTGGCGTCATTGCTTAGGCCATAGGAAAAACTTGTAGAGAGGTTAAAAAATCATAGAGGTGGAGATATAACGTTAGGCTATCGAATCATGTAAAAATCAGCTTCGACAGTGTTAACAACAATTTCGAGTAAAGGAACACTTTGCAACCACAAAAAACGTTTTTTGCGCCTATGATTTACACCTAAAATTGAAATTTTGGGAGCCCCTAGTAAAAAAATTGGCAAAAACATTGGTTCCAGTTTGTTACATCTTCGATGCGCCTTTACTAGGCTACATTGTGTGCAAATTTGAAGCAAATCGGAGAACCTAAAATTTTCACTTTTACAGGTAGCCTTAGGTTTGAACCGATCATAAGCGCATCATTCTAGCTTATGTAAGTATATAGTACATTAGATTTGTGTAGAGTTGCTTGTTTGACAATTTGACCTTTTGGTATCGATTTTCTTAAAATAACATCATCAGTAATGTTTCCTAGAGCGCTTTCCTTTGCCGTATTAAACGGACTTTAGAAATTAGAAACTTCAGGAATGAATGTCGGGCTAAAGCAGTTAAATGTTTTCAGCGACAAACATTTTCAACGACAAACATTTTGCTTCGATAAATCGGGCTTATTTTAACATTACACGTTTCTGTTAACTGAGACTGTAATCTTTATATATGAAGTTGCTAACTCCTACTACAAGTCGAATCCACTTCTAAACACATTGTGGGATAGTGTATTTTCTGTATAAATAGTTTTGCATAATTTCTGAGTAATTAACCATGCTTGTCAATCAAATTTGTTTTCGATGTTCTGAATGACATTGAGAAATTAAAAAAGTGTCAAAAGGGAAGGAAGAATACACTATATTAATTTGGAACAAAAATGGCTTATGGAAAATTACGGCACAATTTTCAGGCGTATTTGTGAATACTTGTGATACGTTAATCCCATCATTACAGTAATGGCTGCAGTAATTCAATCTTTACTGTTCTGCTTCGTATCAAAGACAGGTGCCTAAATTAGATCAAGTTAAAACTTGTTTTAGCCGATTCTTGACGATTAAACGGATTCAATTACAGTTAGTTTTGCTTCTAGCTCCTGAATTAACTAAACATACATAATTGCCATAGCTTTATTTTAGTGGCCACTTGGTACTCAATTCATACTTACAGCCGTATGTCCGTTTTGCCGACAAAATGACGAAATAATGACGTCACAGGCGCTGGCTGATCCACTGCACAAGACTGCTAGTGACGTCATTCTGTCGGCTGAAAGGACATACGGACCAAAGTTAAATCGAGCCTTAGTGTTACAGAGTGTTTTATGCATTGTTACAGCATCTACAGTAAGGCTGACTATGTGAACGTTACAGCCTTCTAAGAAACTACTAGGAATTACGGAAAAGTTTTTGACTAGGTTTGTCAGAATCCGAAACTTTTCTTGTTACGTCAAATTTGGTAGAAAATCTTGTGTTTACTTATAAGTAGCAAATTTCATTTTATTTCAGTGAATATTTATATTTACTTTGATTTTGTTAACTTTTTCATCTTAACGCTTAGTTCATGCTTGTCTGTGTTCTCAAAAACTTGTCCGCACCGCAATATATACTTTGCCCGCATTTTGCCGCATACTAGTATGACAAATGTGATAAGTAAAAGCTGCCAACAATACATAACAAGGAACATTTTAATATACACATGTGGTTGTACGGACAAACATAAATTCTTAAGCCTGGTTCGTACTTGTGTTTAAGTACATAAGGACAGGGACAAAAACAAACTTTTTTCAGCTGCTGTGAAAAGCTGAAGTTTTGGCCAATTTTTGGATGCGGACTGGTTTAGACTCAAACATTGTTCATGCGAAAAGCTGTCTAAAATGGCCAATTAGTTTTCTTGCAATGACTTAGGCTCGATTCATACTTACAGACGGTATAACCGTTCAGCCGGCAAACTTACAGAATAATCAAAGTGAACTAATACGCTTTTAGTGGCGTGAGTATTTCGTAACTTTCTGACTGAACGTCGAACGGACAGGGGACAAAACGACAGGGACAAAGAGTATGAACAGGGCAACTAAATGCAAACTTTAGTTTATAGTATACCCGTCCCTGTGGAAGCCGGAACAATAACGCAATTTTTTATTTGGCCGTTTTGAAAAATTGAGCTTTAAAAAGTTGAAAAAAATTAAAAATTTAATAATTACATAGTTGCATAACTGAATTTTATCTTAACTTGAATTTAATTACGTAAAAAAGTGTCAAACTTCGCAGAATAGTTTTGTCGTAAATGGCTAGGGACAAAAAAGAATAAGCTGATAAGCTAATTATGATTCATTTCTAACAAATAAAAAACAAAAACAAAAAGAATACCAGCGAATAAAAAAATCAAGTCCTATTAACTTTTACAATACCTATTAGAAAACCGATCTGATCCCAGAACTTTTTATGCCTCAAAAGTTTCATATTTCCTAGGTTTACGCAAAACTTCTTTGCAGATATTTTTTGGATGTCATCATGTCAGCGTGCCTGAATGTAGAGTCATTTTTTCATTGTCAATTTTTACATACCAAGCTCAAAAGTGACGTGCTTTTTCTAAAAAACTTTTTATCAAATTAACTTTTATCAAATTTTTTGTAAACTGTTTTATACGGCAAACTTTTTTGTGAATCTAGAAATAGCATACATGTGTAGAACCAAGAGTTCTATATATGGCTACTTGCGGCTTGCTTACTTGTTTTATTAACTTTATAAAAAAACCATTAAAAACGACAACGCAAGAGCACGCGTCTCGTCTATGTAGTATGCACTCTTGGTAATACACAAAGTAACCTACATAAGCTTCACTGTTCCTTTCATTTTTTAAACATCAAGCCTTATTAAAAACGAACAGCTACCACCCATTACCCTTAATTTTACGCTTTGCTGATGTGTGACTTAACTGTATGTTTAAGATAGAATTTTACATTATGTCCTAATATTTCTAGCCATTTAATACATCAATCTCAACTTTTTTCCTCCCATCGCCTAGTTGTGTTGTTTTATGTCTCTCCCATCAAACTAAAACAATCTATTATTTTGTCAAAAAAATGTGAAATCAGTATCGAAAGGACGTAGGGCTGATTCGAACCGCCCATCTTTGAATCTGCAGACCAGCTCTCTACCATTTCAGCTACTTCACCAATGCTGAGCTGTCATTAAGTCTTTTAGGCTCGATTCATAACTTACAGCCGTATGTCAGTTTCGCCGGCAAAATTACGAAATAATCACTCCACGAATAATGTTGAGGACGGGGCCTGTTGCTCAACTTCACAAGTACTACAATTGTGTCAATCGTAAGTACAAAATCAGGTTATTCATAATGAATTTATATGATGAATTCGTAACCAAACCTGATTTTGCACTCACAATTGTTACAATTGTAAGACTTGCAAAGTTGAGCACTAGGCATGTATGTAATTTTTTGGTAATTTCACCGACTAAGCGGACATACGGCTCTACCCTTTAGTTTTTCTGCTTCAGAGGTCACAAATTAGTGGGACCACACGGCATGACGGCACCCCCCATTTCTTTAGTGTGTTTCGGCCTCGGCCTGGTGTTGGCCGGCCTGGCCCCATTCTCATTGGCCGAGACGGCCCCCGAAGACCACCAAGACCCCTGCGCCCTGGCCAATGGAAATGAACAGCTGGAGGAACTCTGCTCGCTTCGTGACTCCGCCCTAGCCTTGCTGGAGGAAACTGAGGAGAACATTTTCAGCCTAAGTAGGTTATTAAGTATTAAGTAGTTAATAAGTATTAATTGGGTATTAAGTATTAAGTGGTTATTAAGCTCTAATTAGTTATTAAGTATTAAGTAGTTATTAAGTACTAATTAGTTATAGGGCGTAGGTTGTGATTCAATGTAAGCCCAAACTTGACACTCACCCATCGGGACAAGCCTTCCTCCTTGGTGCTAAAAAAAGGTGCCAAAAACACAGAATTCGTCACAGATTGCTGTAAAATGCTTCAAAAATGACTGTAAAGCGCAAAAATTGGCAAAAAACATTAAAATTTTGCTATAATTTTTTTTGGCAAAAAATGGCAATTTTTGCGTTATTGTGAATTAAAGTTCCCAAAAAGTCTGTAATAGCTCCTCAGAAATTTCGGGAAAACCCATCCCAGACTGAGACCCGGTGTACGCGTATGGTGTTCAGACTTAATAAATAGTTTACAGGGGAGTGTGATTCTGGTATGTAGGTATTGGTTATTCTATTTCCGCAGTTTACGGCTTCTTAGAGTGAAAGTTTATCAGCTTGCAGTTTCTTAAGGTTGATTTGAAATGATTTGGCTAGCTAGTCGAGATGTTATGAGATGCACGTTTAATTGCTTCTACATATAAAGTTAAGTTTGATGGTAGTATAAAGGTAAAATCCGTAGTGAAGTTTAAGCTATGCGGTGTAATACACTGACTGTATTGTTGCAAATGTTTAGAGTGGGATTTTCTTGATAAGAATTTTTTGAACTCTGATTAAGACGTTCTATTCGCGTGAAAAATTTTATGATGAAAATTTAATTTTGTTTTACACACAGCTTCTACTTAAGCTGTGTTTTATACAAAAACACCTTCTGAATCTTTAATCGGTATTAATTTATACGTTTTTTTGGTTTTACTGTAAAACAATGGTATAAGTTCTTGAATTAATTTGGAGACGAACTATGACATATAAGGTAAAAGTGAATTTGGAATAATAAATAAGTACTGTTTTGGAAAAAAGTAAAAAACAACGAATTTATATCAGGTAATTTTTTTGGTAACATTTTTGTTTCAGTTTCTTCCGGTGCCTCTGCCAGTGGTGGTGAGTTTATTCTATTAGATTCACAAGAAAAAAGTAACAGAATCAGATTCACTGGATTAAGCCCGGTTCATACTCGTCCTATTGGCTGTCCTTTTTACCTTTTTATCGTCCTCTTGTCCTTTGCCTTTTGTTCGGGTGCCCTTTTAAAAACGTTCTTTTGTACTTTTACTGTTTTGCTGACACCCCCAACACAACAGGACAAACTTTTCCAAAAGGACAAAGGACAGATGGACAAAACTCACAAGGACAAGTATGAACCGGGCTGCAGATTAACTGAAATAGATACATAGATGCAAATAGATACGTATGTAAAACAAGCAAGGCCTAATGCAAAATGGGCCCGGAAGTGTCAGACATAATAATATCACTCCGTGAAACAATATCTGCAAATATGTACATAATTCTGTGTCAGGTGTGAGACTACATGTCGTATAACTGTACTTCAAATTTAGTGAATTTTTAAAAAACGCAATGTGACAACTTAACCGAATCACAGCAGTGGTTCAGCTCATGTCAATGCAAAACAGTGAGAGAAAGTGAGAAAAAGTGACCATATGAAGTACGTGAGAACAAAAATCGCAAGTGAGAGTAATTTTGGTCCATCTAGAAAAGGCTGCATACGTTAGCCAGTATGTTTTGTGTGTAGGTATTTAGTAATGTAGGCTTTTGTAGCCTCGGCACCGTAATATTTCACCTGCAGTATATAAATGCCACTGAAAATAATTGCTTCTTAGAGCTGATGTGCTCAGCTCAGATCAAAGTGCTAGTTTGGAGCCGAATGGCTCGAGCCAGCGGGATGCTAGAACAACCTGCAGTTTCATTTTTTGCACGTATGTAATGTAGTTAAATTAGTTACGGATTAGTTAAGCAAGGTAGTAAATTAGGATAAACAGTGTAGTTAAGAATAGTAGAGTAAGATACGCAGTGTAGCTTACAGTAAGTATGAAAAAACCCAATGCTTTTTAATCAAATACATACATAAATCTGATACATAGATAGGTAGATACTGGGTAAAAAATTTAGCCCCTTTTGGGGGCTACTTGTGTATTTGATTCGAGATCTTAATGTCAATTAATTTGTATACTATATACAACCAAATGTGTGCGACGTACTTCTGTATGTTTTTTACGCGGCGGCCTCAGCCGCCGCGTATGAGGCCGCCGCGTATACACAACATTAGGGTAGTGTCTGTAACGAAGAAACATCTCAGGTCCAGCCTGCCTCTAGTGTTGTTGCTGGCTGCTGCATACGCACAAAACAGCAGCCTTAATTATTACTACAGTGGAAAACCGGTTTTGTTAAGCGCTGCATCGTTACAAATCATTTATTGATTATTGCTGACATTATTGTTACGCAAGTTTAGGCTACAAACAATCAATGAGCTTCTACTTAGCTGTCTGACTTACAGTGACACTAACTGTGGTGGTTATAAAAAGTTTGACCACAGAAATATGGAATTTACTTAAGAAAGTTGACATAAATTGAAAGACCAGCAACAAAAAAAGACTACTCATTAAAAACTGACCTAGAATCCTAATGACGGATTTATCTGTTTATATGTCGGTTGTTATGTGTAAAATCTCTCGCCTGATTTGCATGAAATATTCGTGAATTTAAAATATAATTTTCCGTTGTCTCGTCCATGTTAGTAGGGCAAAAAAGTTAAACTTTAACTTTAACTTAAACTAAAAAAGTTAGGGGTGAAACTCTAACTTTAACTTTAACTTAAATAAAAATACCCTTACTTTAACTTTAAATAAAAGTTATTTTAAAAAAGTTATATAAAAGTCAGTGATTTTAGACTTACTTTAACTTTAACTTAAATTACCCCCTGAGCCTTACTTTAACTTTAACTTTAACTTAAATGAAATTGGCTTAACTTTTTTGCCCTACATGTTAGGCACTCTGAGACAGCTTTTGATAGCTTTGTGAGTACATATGTATTAGTCGATTTGTGCATTTGTGCTCGATTTTAAATACCAAATTTGGAATACGACAGTGCAAAAAGTGACAAAACAAGTTGAAATACATACCTAGGTGAATCCTTAACTAACAACATACCATAAAGTAAGGTCCGCCCATCCTGTCATTCAATACTGGTCAGTAAAATATCAACCATGAGTAATCTGGGTAGGTTATCAGTTACCACACTAGGCAGAACGTAATATTGTCTAAGCGGGTTTCCATACGAACCTCTTCGGTACGGTACATACAAATTCACCTTTACCTTTTACCCAGAGTAAATAATAGAGAAGAGTATGACACACTCTTCCCTATCCTAGGTAATCGGCTGGGACGATGCTCTGGCCGAAATAGCCCTTTTACGCCTTAATTGCAGCAGGCGGGTACCTCCCCTCGAATCAAGACATGTTTGGATTCCAGGGGAGGGGAACCCCGCCTCGTTTCAGCACACTTACCACGGTCGTATCTTGATTTCAGGGGCGGGGGGGGGGGTAGTCCCGCCCTCGTGTCAGCACACTACCAGCACAAAATTATACATACAGTACGTAGTGTCTTGATTGATGTCATACTCTTCCCTATTATGTACTCTAGCTTTCACTTAGTTTTACTTTAAAAAATGCCGCGTTATCAGTTCCATTGGAACAGTGAATAGTTTGAAATCTCTCTCGACCTCATACACAGTTTGAAGTATTCAAGTCAACTTTACAAGTGTGTTTGATATAAAAAACTGGCTACTCGGAAGACGTACTTGTTATTGAACCACTATTACTATACTATTACTATTGCTATTCCCTCAGCCGCCGCGTATATTACTATATTGCAAAAGTGCAATTAACACGTATGCGCTGATCACCGTGTAAATTGCACTGCTAAAATTACTAGGTCGCAAAAATACATTACATGTGTGAGCGTGTGTGTGCATGATGCGGGCTTATCATGGAGCGTTGAAAGTGTAGTGATATATTGATTATAAGGCCAGTACACTGTTACGCACCAAACTCAGTCAGGCTAGTATAATAGACACAGATCTGTAAATTTAGTATCAGCAGACAAACCCTGTCATAATGATGTTTCCTAGATTATTTATCAGCGCGTCTGCACTCTGCAGCAGCAACTTTGACGATAAACAGTCATTGGCAAGCCTGACCTTGCCCTTGTGCTGAATGTCCGTGACAATGTCGAACTTGAACTTTTAAGCAGACTTGCACGATGCAAATAGTCTTTTTAACAGGCTGTTTAAACCGGTACTTTTTAGACATAATTTTTTTTAAAACGGTTTAGGAATGAGTACAGTTACCTGTTTTCAATTTAAAGACTTACATATGTATATTCTGAAAGCAGGATTACCGCAGGGTTACTTGAGAAGTCGTAAAATTGTAGTGCAAAATCATATTATTCATTACAAATCACCTGATTTAGAACTCACAATTAATATAATTGTAAGACTGTAAAGTTGAGCAACAGATAGGCCCTCGTAAAACAGTTGAGAATGACATATATATTCTAACTGGTGGCTTTAAAAAAAGTGGTGCCGCGTTTTATATTCGAAGAATATCCTCGGCATTGCAACGAATGTCGGAATGAAATCTATCAAAATTTAGTTTACCCTTACTCGCAAAACGTGCTTGTTACTTTTTACTTTTTACTTTTGGGGTAAAAGTAAAATTTTCGGTTCGTACAGAATGTACTTTTTACTTTTGCTTTTGGCCTTAAGTAAAAGTCGAAACGCATTCTACTTTTTACCTTTTTACTTTTGCAACCTAAACCTAGCCAATCAGAATGCTCCATCAGAAGCTCCGCCCATTGAGCTTCATTTTTATTGGTTAAATTTGCATTTTTGACATACAATTGCGTGAAAACCAGCCAATTGAATGCGATATTCCTTAAGTAAAAAGTAAGTCTGTGTAAACACTTTCGCAAAAGTAAAAAGTATAAAGTAAAAAATAAAAGGTATAAAGTCAAAAGTCAAAAGTATGTTTGTGTGAACCGGGCCTAAATAAAGCCTGTTTCACACGATGGGGAAAAACGTGGGGAATCCCCACGTGGGGCACCCCATGTGACACCACAAGGGGTGCCCCGTGGGGCATCATGTGGCATCGTGTGACACCCCATGGGGTGCCCCGCGGGGTACCATGCGGCATCGTGTGACACCCCATGGGGTGCCCCGAGGGGCACCATGTGGCATCGTGTGACACCCCATGGGGTGCCGCGAGGGGCACCATGTGGCACCGTGTGGTGTCCCCCGGGGATTCCCCTGGGGTAACGTATTCACACGATGGGGCATGAACGCGCGGGAGTTTGAATTTTTAGGCGCGTAAACGGTCAAAATACTAAGTATTTACAAAGGTATTACATTGAATTTTGACATATGTGATATGTGCCTTGGGCATAAATTACGTGTAAGAATTTATAAAAATTATTTAAATTTTGTAGCTTACTTAAATATAATTCATGAGCTACGTATATATTCGTAAAAGCCGTAATAGACTAACCAAATGTAAAAGAATTAACTCAAATGATTGAGTTTAAGCCCTAAAATTGTCCTTTAAGCATTTGTATAAAGTCACGTGATCATCAACAGTGCTTACTAATTGGCTGTCGCATGTGGTGCCACATGGAAAAACGCACGGCGAGCGATACGGATTTTCCCCACGTGGGGCACCCCATGGGGTGTCACACGATGCCACATGGTGCCCCTATGGGCACCCCATGGGGTGCACACGATGCCATCATGTGGCACCATGTGGCACCCCATGGGGTGCCCCAAGGGGCACCCCACGCGTTTTCCCCATCGTGTGAAACAGGCTTAAGCCTGCTGTGCTGTGGCGCAACAGGCAAAAGTTGTTTTGCGAATTTTCGTAAATAGTTTTTGTCGTAGCGCAAATAGGGCCTTGATGTGCTATCGTTTTGCTATATGCGCTATTTTTTTATCGTCGACCAAAACACAGACCAAAATCTGAAAATGATATTTAATTTCTTTTTATTTATTGAGGGATCGTATACATAGTAAAAAGTAAATATTTTCAATAAACTAGCTATAGCAAAAAATAGCGCCTAAATAGCACAAATAGCAGCCTCAGCATCCTATCAAGGATTAGCATCACTAGAGAAAGGGAAATTAACACAAACAGGAGCGTTATGCTAGTAAACTAGCGAAGGTTGGTTGGAATCCTCCCTAACCGTTTTTAACAACAGCGCATATAGTACCTTCGATAGCGCTCTAAAAAAGCTGTAGCACAAATAGCGCTGATTGCACCTTCGATAGCGCTTATAACGCAAATACATAGCACTTGCCAAAAGCGCTATAGCGCAAATAGCTCATATGGCACCTTCGATAGCGCTTATAGCGCAAATAGCGCATACAGCGCAGAGCAAAAGCGATATAGCGCATTTCGCGTTCGTTACTATCTTATTGTTTTGTTTTTCAGGCATGGACAAACGCAAGAATGAATTCATGCGCTATGGCAAGCGAAAGAATGAATTTATGCGCTATGGCAAACGGAAGAATGAGTTCATGCGATACGGCAAACGAAAGAATGAGTTTATGCGATACGGCAAAAGGAAGAATGAATTTATGCGCTATGGAAAGAGAAAGAATGAGTTTATGCGATACGGAAAGAGAAAGAATGAATTTATGCGATACGGCCGCCGCTGAATTCAGTCAACCCCTGAACAACAATTACAGTATTGCATAAAAAGTAGTGACAGTTAGTTAGTCTTGATCTATTCCGTACCACTGTCTATGCTTACCACATGTCAGCGGCGGAATAGCCAAACTAGCGCGTCACTACCGTTTGTGCAAAACTACTGTACCTTCTGTAATTTGACGGAAGTGAGTTCTGACATTTTTACAGCAAAATTACTGTGCTGCTACATTTTGTCACACCGCCAGTGTAAAATTTTACATCGCTCTGTATAATTAGCAACTGTTTGTGTCGTGTCTGGTTTGGGTATCTCACAGCAAAATATGCACTGGAATAAGTATGCGTGGAAACAAAAGTGATGGAATTAATAGTTCAATTAAAGTTAGTTGACGTGTAAGTGATAATAATAACAGTGTCAAGTACAATAGTACAATGGTAAGAAAGCCGTAAAACCTTGTCATGTCAGAATTGAAACCGTAAGCCTAATAATAATCCTAGTTAGCTGCTGACGAAAACCATAAAGAATACTAAACAAAATAAATGGAAGCAAAAGATGAGAAAGTTATATAAAGAAAAAAATTTTAGCAGCCTAATTATTACCAGGATTTATGTATTTAAAGTAATTCTTTTTTTACCAGCCTATTTGGTCTACGAATGAAAAAATGCAGACCCTAAGGGTGGATTTCACAAAGCTGGTTTTACAAAACCATTGGTTTTACGTACGTTTTGCATGATTTGCACATAATTTTGTTACTAAATATCGTCTGATTTGTTACGAATTTTCTTAAACCATTGGTTAATCTCAGTTGAATGTTCAAAACTGCAGCGCAGCAGATCTCTGTTCTGCTGAAATTTCAGCTGAGCTAAACCAATGGTTTAAGAAAAACTACGAAATTCGTAACGAATGAGGCGATATTTCTTAATGAAATTATGTGCTAATTATGCAAAACGTACGTAAAACCAATGGTTTTACGTACGTTTGTTACATGATTTGTACATAATAGCATTACGAAATATAGCCTGATTCGTTACGAATTTAGTAGACTTTCTTAAACTATGGTTTTAGCTTAACTGAAATTTCAGTAAAACAGAGACCTGCTGTGCTGCAGGTTTCAAATTTGAACTGCGCTAAATTCGTACAAAATTACAAAAATTCCTACAAAATTCGTAACGAATCAGGCGATACTTCGTAATAAAGTAAAGTGCAAATCATATAAAAACGTACATACGTAGAACCATGGTTTAGTAACCTTTGTGAAATCCACCCTAACATTTCCAATTTCACAAATATTCTCTTTATGAATTAGGACAATCTGTCGTGCGGTTACCTTTGCCTCACACTCATTTAAAACATAGTCTTAAAACGTCAAGTATCTATTTCAATAGTTGTAACGTCATTGCCTGTCAACCAAAATAAAAATAAAAAAATAAAAAAACGACAAAAATCAGGGACTGTAACTACATAAACAATTTTTTACTGTGTAAAAAACACAAAAAGTAGTAAACAAATAGTATTGCATAAATACGCACTTATGAAAAAAATCAGCGTACTTATGAAAATTTGCAGCTGACTTAAGGGGGGGGGGGGGGTTGAAAGGAAAAGTTTTTTGTAGTTCGGAGAGAGAAGGAAGGGGAAAAGAAAGGGCGGGCAATTTTTATTTTTTGGGGACAAGAAAAGAGAAAAAGAAAAGAGAAAGAGGGTGAGTGTTAAAGAAAAAAAAGGTTTTTTTTTTTTTTTTTTTTTTTTTTTACTTTGGAGCGATTTGTTTTCGGTGTGGTTGTGCTTCTGTGCTTTTTGTGGTTAGTGGTTGTTTTTCTGCCGGTGTGCTCTTTTCGGCAATTTCCTTTTTTAAAAGAACTTCTTTCCGAAAAGGTTTATTGGCGCCGAAAATTTGTTTCGCCACCCACCCCTTAAGAAAAAAGAACCTATGACTATAAGTGTTTTATGCGACGAAAAGTCATAAGTCTTTTGACTTTTTAACTTATAAACTTATGAAGCTATTAACTAATGACCTATGACTTTTCTGCAACAGGCCCCAGAACAAAAAGCGTTTCTCCATGTTTTTTATTCATTGGTAACACAAAACACATTTACAAATTTAAGCTTAATGGTAAACAGTATATTAAGTAGGGTGCCAAGTTCTTTGCAACATTCTCGCAATAAGTTTAGATTAAGCCGCTAAGTCCAACTCGGGATTTACGGCTAGATTCATACTTACATCCGTATGTCCGTTCAGCCGGCTAAATTGCAAAATAAAGACATCACTAATAGTGAACAAAGGTCTAAGATATAAGATATAAGATGCGTGTGACTATTTTGCAATTATTTCGTAATTTTGCCGGCTGAGCGAACATACTACAGTATCTGAGTAATATGAATCTTGCCTAAGGGTCGATTCATACTTACAGCCGTATGTCCGTTCATTCGTTCGTAATAATACGAAATAATTACAAAATAATCACGCCACATGCCGATCTTCTACTCTATTAATGACGTCATTATTCGTATGACGCCATCAGAGCGGACATACGACTGTAAGTATGAATGGAGCCTAGGACGGAAATCTTATAGCTCTTGCGTTCGGCTGCTTTGCTTTATCGGTTCACAAGTGACACTACTAAGCCACGTGTAGCATTCGATGGTTGATTCAGGAACGGCTTTGTATCCAGGTTTACAGCGCACGCGAAAAGCCGGTCCTTTTTGGATTCTATTTCCGTGCCATTGTCGTAAATCCTCCACCACGTCCCCATGTTTTATGTCGGGAACATTTCGGTCACTACAGTAACCTGACAAAATAAAGAGCCAATAAAGTTTGATCTAGTGGACTGATACTTTGTTTGTCCGTTTGTCCGTTCAGCCTGCAGAATAACGTCACTAGCAGCCTGGTGCAGTGGATCAGCCAGCGCCTGTGACGTCATTATTTTGTCATTTTGTCGGCTGAACGGACATAAGGCTGTAAGTATGAATCGAGTCTAAACTGTAATGTAAAGTATTACAGTCACGTTAGGTAGTTAAAATGATCAGTAGAAGCTCAGCATTAACCAAGCTTAAATTATACAACGCTGGTCTGCAGGTTCAGAGGTGGGCAGCTCAAATCACCATCACATGAAAGACAGCATCATCAATAGAATGACCCAGGGCGGTGAGCCAACCATCTCAGGATCTGCAGACCAGCGCTCTAACCATTTCAGCTATTAGGCCGAAGATGAGCTGTCGTAATTCCTTTTAAGTTCTTTAAGGTGGCGCTTTCAATAACCGAGTTTGGATAATAAACGAATGAAATGTGAATGAAGACAATGAAAAGTTGTTCAAGATCAAACCAACTTTCGTTCGATGTATATAACGTCAAATTTTGATCTTGAACTTGAAATTTCAACCAATTAACATTCAGGCAGACATCCTGCGGTGTATCCTATGGCTACGTAACTTCTGCTTAACGCACGCGCAAATGTCTGGCCAATCAGAAGACGAGCTCGCTTCTGATTGAGCATGCACATATTTAACGATACTTAAACATGTGGGCTGAAAGTGATTAGTGCATCTGCCTGCGCTAGAACACAGACAGCCTGAAGAGTGTCTCACTCTTCTTCTATTAAGGTGGTGCTCTGAATAAACGACTTTGTGCGATAAAATTTTTCAACGTAAGTTTTCGTCAATTAACTCAAGAAGAAAAGTTGTTCCAAATTAAATTAGCTTTCATTTGATGTATATATCGTCAAATTGTATTCAACTTGAAATTTTAACCTATTTTTCAATGGGAAAAATCTTTAAATCGATATACCAAAAAATTCTATATGGCTTTTGGTACTTTTTGAAACAGTTTACATATAGCTAATTGCTAGTTGCAACTTTTCAAAAAGTCGCTTGTGTAGGCAAACCTTTCTAAAAAAATTTCCTAAATACTTTGACCAACATTGACAAAAATACACTTTTTAAACTAATATTTTGTTAGCTACTTTTTGGCTTCTGAAACTTTTCTCAACAGATTTTAGTACAGAAAAATTAGCTCCATTTTTTGAAAAAATACGTATGTGTAGGCAAACTTCAGGTTTCTGAAATTCAGCTATGGTGCTCATTTTTTCAGGATTACTGTCAGCTGCAAAAGCCGATCAAAATGAAACTTTGCACACGGTTAGAAGAGACGTATATGGAGGCATCGAACTTCTTAAATTGTAATGTTTATAATTTGCCTCAATATGACAGGCTTTTTAAAACGTCACTTTCGATAAAAATTGAAATAACTAAAAATTCGACAAAAATGGCACCTTGGCCATGTAATTGTTTTTCCTGTTGTGCCACAGCACAACAGGTCTTTAATTTTGATTCTGGCGTTATGACACTAAACTGTGCAAGAATTGCGTCTGTCTGTGTGTTTAACATCAGCTCATGTGTGTATTTTACCTAGATTTACACTGTATTCGACGCTTAATTCTGTGCAGCTTCCCTTAAGTTAATCGACAGTATTCTGCTGTAAGACCGAAATGTCAAGTAGAAAGAAAATATTCAAAAAGGAGCTGCCGGAGTGGAGTCGAACCACCAACCTTCCGTTTACGGATCGAACGCCTTACCAACGGAGTTAACCGGCCACACACATAGTTGATGCCAAACGGATTTAACTAAAATGTAAAATGGAGTTAATTGTCGGTCTGAATATAAGAAAACGATAATTGGAGCTTTAATTTAATTGCAATAAAATTAAATTGAAACTGATAATCTCACACGTTTACGCACCGTGGGTGCTTAGAACAACTTCCATGTTGCTAAAGGTCTCTTGAAACAGTGATGGTGAATAGTTAGCGTGACCAGTCATTAACGGCTCCCCTTGGTAACGAACTTAAGTTTAATTAAGATTTTCAATGTTTTTGTTTGAGTGAGTGTATTTTTATTTGTAGGTTTACGTACATTTTTAACAAATAATTTTGTTGGCAGCATCTTATATTACCTGCGAAATGTAGTCATTTGATGGTCATGAAAGCATGAATATACTTCTCACTCATAAAAACAACTCGTTCCTACATAATTTGTTGTAAGATAATAAAAAACTAATTCAGGTTTCTGGATAAACAACTTATTGTAAGAGTAAATACGGTTTGATCTTTTGCATATACATTTTACAACGAGATAGGTATCTGCTGCACAGCATGTTTTAGCTGACCTGCTGGTCAGCTGACTTGAACGTACTAATTCTTAATACTTTCTGAAGGTTTTGCCGCAGACTGGGCTTGTTAATTTAAGCTATTGATTGTTAAATTTGGTTCAAACACCGCTGAGCTACATACGTCGTCTCAAAAATTAGACAAATTTTGCCACATATCAATTTTGTTGTCGTCATAAAATTTGCTAAAATTCTCCCAGAAGTTTCAAATTTTGCAAAAAGACGTGCCTGACGTTTATTTTAGCTGCACTTGAGCAAAAAACATTGTATCAGCAAGAAAAGAAAAATTATAGCGATATGATTTATTGAAAGTTACTCTGAGCGAACCCTTAAGGGGCCTATCGTACTTCACATAAGTCTCCCTTAACTCTTTTTTGACAATGAAATACGAATAACTACAACTAACAAAGATGATTTGCTCAGTACTGTATACCTGTGCAAGTGTGATGCGGAATACTGAAATTAGTCTTCACGCATACGACCGGCAATTTGAAGTCGTCGCCCTGCGGCCCGTTAAATAGCCTCGGCATTGGGGGGTCATAGCGAATGGTATTTGTCTCAACAATACTGGTCATAAGGCGATAGTAGTCGGCCCATAGAACGGCATAGACAATTGGTAGACCGGCAGGGGTGGGGGGATTATACGGTGACCAAAACCGATCGATAATGCAGTCGGGATATTGCAAGGAGTACCATCGTTCTGAAATATATACATATATATTTTATATATATATATATATATATATATATATATATATATATATATATATATATATATATATATATATATATATATATATATATATATATATATATATATATATATATATATATATATATAATTCTTATTAGATTTAACATTATTTCGTCAATAACGCAGCGTCAAGTGCACGTAATAAGCTGAAACTGGGCACACTTCCAAATAATCCATGTGAGGCATGTAGGGCAAACTTTCAGCCGGACATTATTATTTTCTGCTGTGTTATTCGCAAAATTGATTTAAATCTAATCCGTTAAGTCCAACTTTGGATAAGGCCCTAAGCAATTTTGTTGAAGCCGACACTTTAATTTTCAGCAGTTGAGGTCAAGAAGGCATCAACACTCTCATCATCATCAAAAAGGTAGAACTCATTTCCAGATTTTAGAATTTATAAATGACAAGGTTTGCGTTAATTTTGAATGTTATGCTACCAAGAGTAATAAAAAGGAAGAGTAAGACACTTTTCTCTATTCTATCTAATCAGCCAGAACGATGATCCGGCCGAAATAGCCCACTTACGCCTTGATTTAGATGGGATCAGGGATGTGTCTTGATTTGAAGGGGTTGGGTACCTGTGGTCTTGGGTTTTAAGTTTTCACCAGACTGAACAAGTTAATTGCGATTTGACTGTGTAAAAAATCAAATACCTACCATGCTCAAAAGTAGTGATGTGGATCGGATCGGATCGACGATCCGGGGGTCGGATCGGATCTTGCAACATTGTTTTCGTTAACACAAAACTTGGGCATTATTTGTTACAGACAGAATCGACGCGGATCAAAATTGTCGACTCGCGACCCAATCAAACTCGCGGTTTGACACTTGTGGGTAACCCACGATCTAACTCGCGCCGTCAAAGTTGACCCACGACCAATTTGAACCACCATTTTAAAATACCGTCCCTGATGATCGATCGTTTTTAGCTAATACCCTTGCATAGTTTGCACAGTGTACAGCTTTGCATTGTTCACATTGCTACCTACTTTAACCGCATGGTAACCCAAATTTATGTACCCAGATTGGATTGAATACGTGAAAAGGTTTTCCGAATTCGCCGGTTTGACAAAATGCAGCGACCCGCGCAGCCTAAAGTGGGTAGCCATGGGTTGACCTACGGCTCAAATTTTCCGGTCCAACCCAACCCAACTCGTTGTTATAGACGACCTGTGGTAGTGGCCCAAAATTTTCAAGACAGTTCCAATTAATCAAAATTCTTGGTCGTGGGATTGTCTAATTAGCTCTCATTGCGAAAATGTCATCTTATCATTTATGTACAAATTCATTAAATTTTTATAGCAATATACTCATTTCATTATACATAATAAGTTATATATACTTGACAATATTTCTACAAAAAATGAGATTTTGTTAGCTTTCATCGAGGTTACGCAATTTTGAATCGGATTGGATCGGCGGATCGGATTGCATCGGTCGATCCGGGCCTGGATCGGATCGGATCGGATCGAATCGCCAATCAAGCATACGGATCGGATCGGCATCAAAATTTCGGACCGATCCGATCCGATCCACATCACTACTCAAAAGGTAGGCCATGAAAGCACGAAATATATTGGCTTATGTGTAAAGTATTGGTGGAATACAAAAATTATGTTTTAAATTGCCTGCCATACACAAACTTCCGGAATTAACGGACTTGTGGTATGTGGTAGTTTAGGATTGGGTTCTGACAAAAAATTAGCGACTGACTCATTTTAACTCGATCAGTCAGATATCGAATCCAAAACCTCGATCTAAAATACAGCTACGCCTTTTTTCAGTAGACACTAAAATGAACGAGAACGAAACGAAAACGAAAAAGAAAACAAAAATGAAAGTGAATTGAAGCGAAGCCAACTTTTTCGGCTTGCGCAACAAAGTTTTGAATAATTTGACGAGCAGTAGACAAATGAAGGCAGCTGCATGGTGATTGTTTATTCAAATATTTACATGGCGGTGGGTGCCACTTTTAAGTAGACTTTAGTTAGTTGTTATCTAGTTATATAAATATATATATATATATATATATATATATATATATATATATATATATATATATATATATATATATATATATATATATATATATATATATATATATATATATATATATATATATAGCCTATATATATGTATTGTTTTGCAAACTTAACCGTACATTGAATAAAAATAAAAGTAAAAATTTAGCACAAATTGATACTTAAACATTACAATACTGACACTCTGACAGGAACTTTGCACTATAAGATTTATATTAGTACAAAAAGTATATAAGAGTTAAAAATTTAACCTGAAAATTTAAAAACTGAAGGTATATAAATTATAAAATCTGTAAAGTCGACTTAGCAGACAAAAATTTTGAACAACGAATAAGTGACACTGCAAAGTAACTCATCATTTAATAAATATTTAACACCTATTTGACGGCACCCTTTTTGAAAAAGTTTTGGAGTGCACTTGTGCTAGACCTCAGCTGCTACTAGACCCTTTTTCGGCTCCAAAGGCCATGCTGGGCAAGCTGTCAAAGATTGACAGCTAAAGAAAACGAAAACGAAAGAAAGTAAGAAATTGAAAGAAAACTAAAGGAAAACGAAAACGAAAACGAAAACGAAAACGAAAAAGAAAACTAAAAAAATATCAACTGAAAAAAGAGCGTAGCTGTACGTCCAGTTAGCTTAATTTGGTACAGAAATGGGCCCTTGAATTGGTAAGTTCACGTACTTAACTGTTGCGTTGTATCGGTAACTCTTTCATTCATAATGTTGCTTCAGAGCAATAATTACCACTATCTCTGCTGATGAAACCTGTCGGGTGTATGTTTCACAGAATCAATTATGCCTTAGGTAGAGAGAAGCGAGCCGGTGGCCGAGTGCTTAGGCGTGACAGTGCTGCCACAAAGTTATCACTGGGCATTAGGCAACAGGCTGAAATCTGCTGTCTGCGAACCAAATCCCGGCCACAGCTTGGGCTTTATGCAATTTAGAAAAATTCATGAAGGAAAGGGTTAAAGAGAAGTTGTGACAATTTGGGCGATTAGCATACAATATAAAATCGTACCTTCTTTATCCACAAAATAATGGCCCGTCCAGGTATAGTTGCCAATAATTTTGTGTCCAGTTTTATTAAGTCCGGTGTAGTTAGAATTTTGTCTGAAATAAAATTAATGTTGCAAAATTTAACAACCTATGTAGGCGCTGTCGTCATGCAAACAGACTGTATCCCATACGATTAACCTTCTACAGGACTACGTAAAGCCTGGGCCCGATTTATCGAAACAAAATGTTCGTCATCGAAAATGTTCGTCATCAAAAGTTCGTCATCGAAAATGTTGGTCATCGAAATGTTCGTCATCAAAAATGTTCGTCATCGAAAAAACAAATGTTCGTCATCAAAAATGTTCGTCATCGAAAAACCAAATGTTCGTCATCGAAAAACCAAATGTTCGTCATCGAAAATATATGTTCATTATTGAAAAGACAAATGTTCGTCATCGAAAATGTTCGTCATCGAAAATTTTGGATTGATGGAAACATTTTCGATGATGAACATTTGTTTTTTCAACGGTGATTTATCAAAAGACAAAATGTTCGTCATCGAAAGTTCGTCATCGAAAATGTTCGTCATCGAGAAATTTTTCGATGACGAGCTTTGGTCTTTTAGAACATTATTATGTTCTAAATGACAAAAGCTCGTCATCGAAAATTTTTTCGATGACGAACATTTCAACGGAGCTCGGTACCTCCGTTGTAATTTTCAACTGCGAACATCTATAACATAAGCAGCTGGCAGTAATTTTAATATAAATATAAATAGCCAACCTTATTTATTATTAATTAAATATTAATGTAAATAGCACAACAGCGCAAAATATTAATTTATTATATTATTATATTATATTATATATTATATTTTTAATATTAATAACAAGACTAGTGCGTCTAGTTTAGACTAGTTCGACCAAATCTAGATCCCGAAGTAAGTTATTGTATGACAATAAAAAAAATTTGAAATTTTTTAAAAATTTTGTTCAAAATTAAATTTCAATGCGATTTGATCGCATATGAGGTGATTATAGGTAGTCACTAAAGGGAAAAATTCCAGGAGCCATAACGTTTGTTAGGGTTATGGTATCGACGTGAAATTTGTTTTATATACTTGCGCTTGTCAAGAGCTATCAATTGATATGTCGCATGATGACGTAAACGGCGACAAATGGTCAGTATAAAAATAATAGTCATACGTGACTGGCCGTTGCGTCCGTAAACGTCATGTAAGGTATCATCCAAAAGCCCTTTCAATTCTGAGTTGAATGCTGTCAATTTTGTGTTTCTACGTCAAGGTTGACGCAAGTTATAACGATTTCAATTTTTCCGAACTTTTGTTCAATACGTATATGGTGTGAGTAGTCGCGGAGGAATTTTTTCGAACAAAATGTTTTCGAAAAAGAACTTTTGGCCATAACTTTTTTCACGGACCACGTAAATGATTCCGGTTTTCGTAGTTAGATAGAGCAGAAGAAGGGCTTTTATTTGATACCAAAAAAGCTACACGTTAACGCTGACTTATATACCGAAAAACGCAAAATAAAATTTTAGAATAAAATAAATTTCAGATTTAGACCCATATTGCCGGCTCCATGGTCACTGATAGAGTAAAAACTGTTTTGTGTAAGGATCACAGTAATATGGCTGACTTCATGGAAGCATTACCTTTGTTATATCAATGGTAACACGGACGTTACGTAACATTTTTGAAAAATACTAAGTTTACGTAAAAATTGTTGACGCCATAACTTATTTTAGCTAACTGGTAAAAAGTTCTAGTTTTCGGCATCAGTTAGGATATAAGAACAGCTTTGATTTGACACCATAAAAAGTATAGGTTACCGCTGACTTATGTGCCGAAAAACGTATGATTAGTTTTGACAATAAAATAACTCCAACTTTATTGACCTGGAACCAGAGAACCGGGTCACGTCCAGCACAATGTAAACTTGTTTCATGTTCAGAACATCAACGCCAACCCTTACAGAGCCACCTCACCCTATTATTATAATTATCACAAAAAATAGGATAGTTTTAAAGATGGTAAAAAGATGGTAATAATAAAATAATTGAAATTAAAAGTATTTTTAATACAAATGTACCGTACTGCCGTATGGACATTGGGACCAACTGAACGGCCGAATGGCCGTTCAATTCATACCTTCGCCCGTACAGCCATCTGCCACTTTGCCCGTCAGCCATATGTCCGTTCATCTATATATACTAAACCGCATTATTTCATTTTGTCCGTATATGCCCGGCAAAGTTAATTTCAATTCAACTTAGCCAAAACTCCCGGGCATACGGACAAACGGACATACTGTTCAAAAATATGAATCGCAACTTAGGCCGAAGCTATGCGCGTTTGCCTTAAAAAGTAAGAATTAAAAACGGATTATACAGGCTTTGTCCGTATGCCCTACTGAAGTATGAATCCACCCTAATAGCTGTTAAGGTGGTAGTTCCAGAATCGCAGTTTCTTAACATGAGACTATTTTCAAAGCTCTTTTTCAGAACAACCAGTAAAGCAGGAATAAAATGGCTACAATTTTTTGAAACAAGACTCAAACCTGTCTACTTTCACGTTTTAACCGCTGAAAAAATCGCACGTTAAGACTAGCTACTCCATTGGCTTACAGTTCAGTAAGCCAACGCGGTAGGTAGTCTTAACCATGGTATTTTACAACAAATAAAAAATGCTCTGGGTGTTTTTGAGTGTAGTTTCAGAAAATCATAGTCTGTTTACTCATAGTGTATAGATCTGTCTGAAAAACGGGTCACTGCGATTATGGAACTACCACCTTAAATGAATAGCTGATATCTGCGACCATACTGCAAAGAGAGTTGGCTGGCCGTTTCAAGCATTTGGTTCAGACGTACTTAATTTTTAAGACCGGTTCATACTTGTCCTTGAGAACACAGAGGGACAAGAAGGACTAGGGCACATTTTGGTCAGCTGCTGTGAAGAATTAACGGAAGCGTTTTAGATAAATTTTGTATTCGGTCTGGAATTGAGGTCAAATATTTTCATGCTAAAAATCGGCTTATTTGGCCAGTTAATTTAGGAATTGCTCAAGGACAAAATGATAGGGACAAGAACAAGGGCGAGTATATGAACCGAGCTCTGTGAAATCATAACCAGCTTTTCAGCTTTTCTGAACTATTAAATTAGTTCTCTTTCGGCAAAAGGATTTACGTAAAGTTTTTTAATACTTTGGTTAATGTTGCGGAAAAGTTGGAACAAAATAATATTCAACTTTGAGAGTTTGCCACTATCCATTGACATCAGACAGAACGACTAAATTCAATACTTTATTGTACCTCAATTTTAGTAGTATATATTAGGTAGTCTTAGGAACCGTGTCAAAAATCCAAACGTATAACACGTTTGAAATGACACGTTTCAAATCGTGTTTTCGCCAGCAAATACACGATTTGCAAAAGCGAAAACACGTTTGGGGAATAGCTGCGGTTCTCATTTGATGGCCAATTAGTGACACTAATCAAAAGTCAAATTTTTGGGGAAGGGGAGGTTTTTTCATCTAAATTTTGGCGACCATTACCCTTTGATCGTACAAAAAATACCCTAAATTCAGCAAAATTTTGTAAAACTTTAGAAAAAATTAAACAAAAGCAAATGGGTCCCTCCTCTTAAATTTTGAGGGATCTGCCATCCCCCCTATACGTGTATGCATGCTACATTTTCTTCAGTGCCTTTGTCTTTAGGCTAAGCTTTGACTGCTCGACAACAGCTGGGTTCAGCAAGCTGAATATAAAGATGGAAAATAACTTAGTTGCGGAGAAGATATACGTACGTAAAATTTCTTTAATTATAGGCGACGTAAGCTAAAATGATTGATTTGGCTTAGCCGTAAGGTCAAATGTCCATCAAATGACACGATTTGCTTTTGCATTTACACGTTTGCAAATCGTGTTTTCAAAACGTGTACACGTTTTGAAATTCGTGTCATTTTTGACACGGTTCCTTAGGTAGTAGTAGTAGTATTGGAAGTAGTTAGTAGTATTTATTATTATTAGAGAAGTTAGACTTTAATGAAAATGTTCTAATTCAGAATGTTTAGACTTAGAAAGACTGATCTAATTTCGAACGCTGAAAATTTTCAATAATGAACCTTTTCGATGACGAACATTTGCTTTTTCGATGACGAACATTTGTTTTTTCGATGACGAACATTTGCTTTTTCGATGACGAACATTTGCTTTTTCGATGACGAACATTTTCGATGACGAACATTTGCTTTTTCGATGACGAACTCGCTGTTGAAAACGCAAATGTTTGTCATCGAAAAAGCAAATGTTCGTCAGCGAAAATGTTTCGATCAATCCAAAATTTTCGATGACGAACATTTTCGATGACGAACATTTCTGATGACGAACATTTTGCTTCGATAAATCGGGCCCTGATTTAATACTTGGTTGATCTTTAGCTAGTGACCGAAGTCGACGTGAAGTGTTCTAAGTATATGTGTAAGTCATAGCACGAAGTAGCGTGCACTTAGTAATTTATACACAGTGTAACGTGAAGCGCCAAGTGCATAAACGAGTGCGCGCAGCGCACGAGTGCAACTGAATCGAGTTACAAATACAAATATTGGTAGAAAGGAAAAAAACAGCAGACAGTCTGCTTTATGACCTTACTATGCTAAACTTTATTGTTTTTGTTTCCATAATGCTTTAAATGTTATTTTTCAGAAAATTTAAACTACAGATTTAAGGCGGATTACAGGCGGATTTGCATCGATAGCTTATCTTGCCACCATATTTTAGAATAAGCACTTCTGTTGACGAGCGCACGTTATTTCCACATGATGACAGTTAGTATTATTTTACCGTATCGGTAAAATTAGGCGCGGCATGTACCAAATTTTTTTGTAAGTAGTCCTTAATGTCATATACAGATCTGAGATAACACATGTTACGCAGAGTTTCATCTTTACTCGAGTCTGAATCTGTCACAAGACTCAAGAAATTTGGCAGTATTAAAATCTGTTCGACGATTACGTTTTACGCATGTCTAAGTACACACGATTTGAGAATTGACCGGTGATGTAGACAAGACTGATACTTATGGCATTTGACTTTTTCATCAGGCAAATTTGAAAAAAACAAAAACATTATAGTAAACTTTCGAAATCCAAAAATTTCCAAAATGGCAGAGCTGATGGGAATCGAACCCACTAACGTCTGATTCGTAGTCAAACACCTTAACCATTAGGCCGTTAGATGATGCGATTAAAATTGTAACTAATGGTTTCGTTAAGAGTATCGGTGTAAACATTGTCACATGCAGGAATGTTTTGCAAGTTGAAAGGTAAAACAAGCTCTTCTGCTGAGTAAGAAGAGGTCACATTGTGACTCCTGAGTCCTGATTGTCAATATTCCAGAGAAAATATCAAACGCGGCCACTATTTTGTGGATAAAACGATTTTTAATTCCTGATTTCTGCACACATTTACTGCTGAGTAGCTCCAAAGTCTCTCAAACAGCAAAAAATGAATGAAAAAATAGAAAAATCGAACGGTTTTAAAGTGAGAAAATATAAAAACTATTCACTCATATCTTATCTGGGACTCGAACCAGAGACCTAATGCAGACGAAGCGAGCATCATAGCACTCGATCACCTGTTCACAGAACCTGAAATGTTAAAAAGTTCAGTTATCAGCATGGGAGTTCCAATGTTAAATTTTCCTAGTATCAGAAATAGAACCTCATGTTTTTGCGAAATTGGTTTTCTACATAATAAAGCTGATCAAAATTAGCAGGGACTGAAAGAAAGATGTGACAATATTAAACAATGGTAAAATTTTATTCATAGTTGCTATGCAGATATTGCTTACTCTTATAAAATTTATCGGCATCCGCAGCAAGCGGTGGTTAGCGGCCCCTGAGGGGGCCGCGTAATAACAATCGATATAGATATCGATCGTCAACCTGCCAATGTTGTGGGGAGACACGCACACGCAGTAGGCACACACAATCGCTTATCACACAAACACATACGTACACACGCACACAACGTGCATGAGCCAGCCGGTCAGACCTGCAGGCTTCAGTGATGCACTGAAACTGAATACGATTTACATGCATTTTCAGTTTCAGTGCATTACCTGAAATTAGTATGCACGGCTGCTGAGGCGACCGCGCAAAAAAACAAAGGCGGCAGTGAAGTTAGGATTACATGTAAATCATAGGCACACTAACGTATAAAGAGTCGATTCATACTTACAGTCGTATGCCCGTTCTGCTGACAAAATGACGTCACATGCGCTGGCTGATCCACTGCACTAGGCTGCTAGTGACGTCATTCTGCAGGCTAAACGGACAGTAAGTATGAATTGAGCCTAATCGTTTTGCTACGAGAGCTAATACCAATAACAAGTGTTCCATCACTAGGCGGAACAAAAAATCGTAGATGTAAGCTTTACATGAAATATGAAACGTGGGCAAGGTAGTCCTGTTCTTTTGAAAACACCGGCAGGGTTGCGTTCTGCCTTGCACAAAGTTTCTCAGCATCCGAACGAGTTTCGGGAGGAAATACTCGAATACAACCGCCCCTTGTTTCGCTCCAATACAAGGGACAGACTGGAACATTTTGGATTCCTAGATTTTGGCTTTCTTTCTTTTCTTCTTGAACTTCTTGAACACAAAAAAAATAAAATTTGTATTAGTTTTTTAAAAACAAACTAATGAAAAACTCTATTGAGCTTAAAATATAGTTAGCATAGGTTCTTTGTCACTTATTAAATAATTGAATCATTGATCAGTTATTTTGTATTCATATTAAACCAAAACAATTATTAATTTGAAAAGAAGTATCAAGTCAGTTCTGATAAGGTTGCACTTGCATATTAATTGTCAAAAGTAATAACGGTTTACTTACCTGAAAGAATAGAAGCTACTTTAATCAAGAAACCGATGAGACGAATATAATTGTGAAGAAAAGATGTTGTCATATTCTTATGAAAATGTTTTGCCTTCTAAAAATGTGTTCAAAATTAAAGTCTAACCAAATATTGTTGAGCCCTGAGACTGATTTCTTACATTGGATTTACGCTAAGGGTCAAGTCTAAAGCGACTAGTAGACTAGTAATGTGAAATGAGATAGGCCTTCTATTAATGAAATAGGGTACTTAAGGGGATTTACGACAGCTCATCATCGGCACGTAGAGAACGCTGGCTTGCCAATTCAGAGATTGGAGGTTCAAATCACCCCTGGGTCATCCTGATGTTGATGCTGTCGTTCTTTCAGTAAAAATCCCTTTATCTCTTTCCGGACAGTAACTATGTGACATTATTAGATTTTGCGACTATTCAGTTGTAAAGATGCATATTAGTTTAAGATTTTCTCATGTAGAGAAAACATAACATAACATTATACTTTTTAGATAATTTATTTTGTTCTATGTAATATGTACTGCTAAACACTAGTGCTAACTCCAACAGTATGAGTTCCTCAAGTTGGCACTGCAAGTTAACGTGTTAACTAGCCATGTCTAATAAGTTTAGGAAATGAAAAAAACCAACAAAATTTTAGTCTAATGTCGAAAAATATTGAGCGTTCACTACTATTCTGAAAATCACTGTAAATAGTTGACTCAATGGTTACTACCATTTTAAACGTGTGTGTTTTAAGATGACTTGCCTTAAGCTAACGACGATGAAAACTTATGATATGATATGATATGATATTTATTGAAACAGCATATACATCCCATACAGAGACTTAATATGCAAATAAGCAGTACAAGTGAGCAACTTCGGCGAAAATTACGTTTCAATCAGGACCGAATAAAAAAAAAAATGAATGGTATTTAAAAATAAGGGTTTGAATAATTTGGTATGTAATGATATGTAATAAGGGGGGTGCTTCAGGTGAAGCCTTACAATAATATGGTCGAAGCTTGTTCACTACACCTAACTTGAAATGAAATTAAATACTTTATTATCTACACTATTCCGAACTCGCAAAACAGTCATTATCTATATTACAGTTTGACTCAGTGACTCAACCGTAACCAAGTCAAACTAATTTATCATTGGACTTTGAGTCGTTTTGTTTATTATTGATAATGATTAATTAATTAGTTTAATTTTTGGTTGGAGACGAGAATAGCGTTGTGAATAGCGATTGTTAACTTTAACTGTGCAAAGCTTCAACAATTATACTTATATTTATGCGTATTCGTATATTTATACTCATACTTATACTTGTACTTATATTTTCATACTTATACTTATACTTGTACTTATACTTATACTTATACTTATCCTTATACTTCTGCTGGTGTCGTTTCCCCTTTATTAAATTATAACTTTAATTCAAATCAGGTAGTCAAGTTGTTGCCCTATTTCGCACCAAACAGTGTTAGTGAACAAGTAGCTATTTCTTTTGCTCTCTGTCTCCTTAAGGTCAAGGTTCCAGTTTTGATTCTTGCTTTTCATCATCCCCAGGGCGTTTTATGCGATTCAACTTGAGTTTAGCGTGAATCAGAGTGCCGATAATGGCTGCTGCTGCCAAAAGGGTCAATACACCACCGCAGATCAGTACAGCTGTCGCGTAGTGCTTAGATTTCGCACCCGATTTCGCAGCTGTGGTCACAGTTTTTCTCGGTTGGGATGCTTTTGGGCTGGTCTTTGTTGGTTTTGTCGTTGTCATTATGGTAACAGAGGCATTCTTTTTTGGTGGATAGGTGACACTTGGTTTCGGAACTGTGATCGACTGAGTTGTAGAATTCTGAACTTTTGCCGACGTGACCTGTTTTTCTGTAGTTGTAGTTGTGGAGCTGATTGTGGTTGACTTTAATTTTTTGTCTGGTTTTAGGAATCGTTTAAAGCGCCTGAAAATTTTAAGAAACGCTAGGCATATCACACAAATAACTTGATTGTAACCACATTTATCACTCTTTCAGCTCTATACCAATTAAAAAAAGACCACCTAATAATGCTCATATATATATATACTAATCTTTCCGCTACACTAAACCAATGGGTAAGTTGTCGGTTCAACCGTATGTTTTGAAATGCCGAAGTCAAAAGTAGTACGATAATAACAAAATAAAAAAAAATTGGTTAAGCAAAGCACAAAATCTAGCTTGATGGCGGGAACTATAAAATAAACTACCAAAAAGCAGTGCTAATCATATACTTTGTTCTTAAAAGATGTGATTAATTTAATCCATATAATCTAATATTATTAATTTAATCTATTTTTGGATATAGCTACATGAAGCTAGGACTTGACTACCTAATCATTGCCTTTCGTTATAAACTAATCATATTAAGTGTTGACCATAAGAATGAAGCTCCAATTGGGAAGGAAACAAAGAAATGCAGGCCGCTGAACCCGGGCCGCTCTCGTCGACGACAAGAATGTTAGCCACTACACAGTACACCACAACCCCCAAGTCTCGTAGGCCCTTTTTCTCATCTAAAAACAAAATTCTACACCTCGCCGGTTTCTCTGTGTCACGGTTTGTCCTGAAGTTGTTAGTGTCGATTTGCTGACACAGTGTACTCCTGTGGTCCGCTGTGCTCTCGGCAGAGTTAGTTGAATGACAGATGACAGTTGGATTCAATACGTCAGCTAGAATTAAAACAATTCGGCCCAAGTGTAGTGTCCTACACTGTTAACTTTGTTGCAAATTTGCCAACTTGGCCAACTTAAATGGCCAACTTGGCGAACTTACCTAAGTTGGCCAGCTCAACTTGGCCAACTTGGCCAACTTAAGTTGGCCAACTCAACTTGGCCAACTTGAGTTGGCCAACTTGGCCAACTTGGCCGACTTGAACATCCGATACTTTGACTATTTGAAATGAAGTCTAATTGTAATTCTTTAGTTAATTTTTTCAAGTTAGTTAGTCAGTTAATTAAAATGAAAATTTAAAATGTAAACTTCGAGATTTGAACTTGACTGACTTTATTTCAAATAGTAAAAGTATCGGATGTTCAAGTTGGCCAAGTTGGCCAGCTGAAGTTGGCCAAGTAGACCATTTCTAATATCACAAGACCAGGACTGTGTGCCCTGAATGTGCCCTCAAAATCTTTTAAAATAATTTTTAATGTCTCTTCAGATTCATTTATTTCTCATCATCCCACATTTGGGCAGAACAGTTAACAATTCTTCAAAACAAAACGACATAACTATGTACATACATCAACTGATTAAGTTGGCCAAATTTGGCCATGCAGGACACTACACTTGGGCCCAACTACAGTCATTTATTCTGTTAGCACATTTACAGTGGACTGCACCAAATCGGATTAACTTACGCCTGAGCTTGAGCTATAAATGGATAAAGGTAAATCACGGTAAATCCTACCTAGTTAAATCTCAGTCGTGATTTAGCTCAAGTTTGAAAACCTACGATCAAAAGTGATCGAAAATAAACAGAAAAAACCAAAAAGGGTACTTTGGTTAATTTTTTATAAAGAATAGCGCCAAAGTATCTTTTTTAAGAAAATAGACACATTATTTCAACTGCATTTAGAAAATTAAGTCAACTTTCCGAACGAGAAAAATAAAAAAAATAGAAACAAATTGCCAAAACGTTCCTCACAGAGGGTTCAGGTTCCGGGAGTAGTAAATCATAAATATCGAAAACTAGAATAATGATTTTGAAGCAAAAAATGCCCTAAGTTACTTTACTTTGAAAAATAAGTTCACTACTTTTCCCAAACTGCAAATTACATTCATTTTTTCTTACTATGATGCTTCCATTTTGATTCTCCACAGGATTTCAGATCTGAAGGACTTTCATGCCACACAACGGAAATACTTTTTCCGAAGTATTTGTCGGCTTTTACAGGAAAAACAACGAAAACGTTTGCTCCAGTAAAGTTCGGCAGAAGTTTGATTTGCAGTGGTGGCGATGTGAAAACTTGAAAACCATGTACTATTTCGCTGCGTATGTACGACACTTGCTTGCCGGAATGAGTGACTTTTAGAAACTGTTTCGAATCGAATTCTACTACAAATTCAGGAGATAGTTGACTGTCACGAGTGTAGATCTTAAATTGTAGATTGTATATCGTAGTTGTTGCTGTTTTCTGATACGGCTCATTATAGAATACGTTGCCTTCAATGTCACACATACACTTGGTTGAGTTGTCATTTAGGTTACGGTGGCATAATATCAGCGAAGTTGCTAGCAAGTGCGACGCATTGCTTATCAGAAAAGTTAAGGACAAAATAATTACTACTAAATCAGACATGTAAGTATTAATCATTCGATGATATAAAAGTTACAGTGTTGGTTTGAAACTGTAACAAGTACGTCCGGTAAGTAGGAAAGGTTTATACATAAGACAGTAATGCCCGCTTCCCACTGCAGGTTTAAGGTTTAAGATTTATGGTTTAAGGTTTAAGGTTTAACGTTTCATTCACACAGTTAGTTTAAGATTTAACAATATTTGAATGCTGTATATTTATTGCAGCAGCTCCCCCTATTAATAGCTCGCAACTGATTGACAGAATGCAGAAGCTCCGCCTACAGCTGATAACTGATTGAAGGAATTGAGAAGCTCCGCCTACAGCTCGTTGCTGAATGGCTGAATTCTTAAACCTTAAACCCAAAAAGTTCAAATTTTTCAAGATCGTTAAACCTAACCGTCAAAGTTACGTAGATCATTTTTCATGAAATCATACTTATCCCGTTGCAGATATTTAAACTACAAAATTTTAGTCAAAACTCAAAAGCTGTCAGCAAGTTCGCCTACCATATGATGTGCTTATTAATCAAATACAAATATGTAAATTTTGTCCATTAAGTCCAACTTATGACCCAGCTATTTTAGTCAGATTCAACTGTTTCACATATTCTTGAACACTCCAGTCCAGTCATTGGCTGGGTTTTGATCCGTCACCACAGACGGAGCCTGCGTCACAGGGACAGCTTTGTGGCAGGACTGTCACGCCTAGCCACTTGGCCACCGGCTCGCTTCACTCGGATACATAAGG
Source organism: Trissonchulus sp. WLG1_4 (assembly GCA_030248245.1). Classification (NCBI taxonomy): domain Eukaryota; kingdom Metazoa; phylum Nematoda; class Enoplea; order Enoplida; family Ironidae; genus Trissonchulus; species Trissonchulus sp. WLG1_4. The sequence goes on along the minus strand of JASANF010001606.1, from coordinate 21,126 downwards.
CATCCTCGTGAAGTAACAGATGAAACGTGAAGTAGGTAACTGATGAAATATGTATAAAGCTGACAGGTTTCACTAGTGTAAGATGGTGCAATTTTGATTCCGATGTAACAGTATGCGGGAAAGGGTTAATTTTGAGACTAACTGAAACAAAACCGAAAATTGTAAAAAAAAACAAAAAACGTTGCTGAAAGTTGCATAGATCTAGCCATATAGTTTGGAAACTTCGATCTGCTGCTTTTCAACACTAGACTTTAAAACCAGTTCAATATAGGACGATGTTTACGATTTGTACATTCTCTTTCCTGTAGCAAGCAGACCATTGGCAGAGGTGTTAGAATCGATGCAGGGTTAGTTTATTGGATATTCATCTCGATAGTAAGATATGTACTCTTGGTAAGATCAAGTGCAGTTGCGAGGTAACGAGTAAAGGCCTATTCACACAAGGGCGCATGAGGCATGAGCGGGCGCATGAGAGGGCGCATGAGCGGGCGCATGTGAGATTGAGAGGGCGCATGAGCGGGCGCATGAGAGAGCGCATGAGCGGGCGCATGTGAGATTGAGAGGGCGCATGAGCGGGCGCATGAGAGGGCGCATGAGCGGGCGCATGAGCGGGCGCATGTGAGATTGAGAGGGCGCATGAGCGGGCGCATGAGAGGGCGCATGAGCGGGCTCATGAGAGGGCGCATGAGCGGGCGCATTCAATTTTCACACTGCCTGCTGCATTATTTCACACAATGCAGTATGCAAGTCTGCGTGTGCGCCCTCTCATGCGCCAGCTCATGCGCCATGGCGTGCGTCATGGCGTATGCCATGGTGTACGCCATGGAGCAAAATGGGCCCTCGTGTGAATAGGCCTTTACAGCGCTAAGAGCCGATTGCATAAGCGTTGTCGAACTAAATTCAGGTGAATAGGTGGCCTATTTCTTTAGGATGACGTGACGTACTACCTACCTAACTTTAATGAAGCATTCAGTAGAATAGATTTGCTGAGGTGTATGACCACAGGTGTACATGGGGCTTCTGGGGGGGGGGGGAGCGTGGAGGGGCACGCCTCCACCAACAGATTTGACCCAACGGGACAAGACCCCCTCAAATTAACCCAACGGTACAAGTCCCCCTCAGATTTGACCCAACGGGACAAGCCTCGTGCTTGATGCTAAAAAATACAGCTAAAAAGATAAAGATAAAAAGATAAGATGCAAAGAAACTAAAAAGTTTCCCCAGATTGCTTTAAAATGATTCAAATAGGTAAAATGACCGAAAAGCTAAAAATTGCTAAAAATATTTTTAGGCAAACATTAAAAATTTTTGAAATTTTGTCTGTTGAAGCCCCTGAAACGTCGGGACAAGCCCCCCTTAAAAGTTCGAAAAGTTATGGGACAAGCCCCTCCAGATCGAGATCCCGTATACTTTCAGTGTTTGTGAAAGTACATAGACGAACTCTAAACTTTATAACCAAAACTTCTCGGCCTTGTCTTAACTGCTACTATTCTTTAGTAGCCTATTGGCGGGCAAAAAAATTCTGAAGATGGCTACATAAACTCTTGTTCACGAGCATGAACCCAATTAGGCTATTGTAAATGGGAAAAAAGGCCTACGATACTTTGGGGCTGTGGTGTAGTGGCTACCTAGCACTTTTGTCGCCAGTGCGAGCGACACGGGTTCAACTCCCAGTGCCTCCATTTCTGTCTAAATTGGGGTCTCTTTTTTTCCTTAACCAGCTTAAGCCTTAAGCCTTAAACATTATTCTTGAATATATAGTCATTAATTACATATGTACATTAACATTCAGAAAATAGTTTCATTATTTATTTTATTAATTTTTTTTCAGTACCATGAAATTCCTTATCATCCCGATGTGTTTTATAAGACTTATGGTAACGGAAGCGGAAGAATTGAATCATAGTCTTGACAAAGGAAATGTTGGAAACAAAGCAACCAACCTGTTTGCTCAAAATGCGCACAGAAACAGTAAAATTAGTAATGCTAGAGCTTCATCGTATCAGATAAGTAATAAAAAATGGTAGTAAGCTGTCTTGGAACTATGTAGTTTAAAACATTTTAGTAACTTGTGTTTTTTTACCAATCGCTTTGGGGAAGATCTTTACAAAATTGTATATTTGATGATTGAGCCAATAGCAACAATGATTTTGAAGCAACTTTGTTTAAAAATTCGCGTCACTACAACCATATCAAAGTTAAAATTGCGTACAAGGGATAAAATTTTACAAGTGTAGCTGACTTGTGAGGACCTACAAGTTATCGAAATCGCAACAAAACTTCATTTTAGAATCGATTCATACTTGCAGCCGTATGTCCGTCAGTACGTCCGTTCAGCCGCCAAAATTACGAAACAATCACGCCACAATCTAATGGTTACACGAATAGTGCCGTGATATTTTCTTAGTCTTGCCAGCTGAACGGACATACGGTTGTGAATGTGAGTCAAGTCTTTGCCCACCAGTTGTCTCTGTTTTTGTTCATAATTTTTTATTCAGGAAGATTTGAGAATGGAATTGGCTCAATTCTTTGGACGTCAACTGAAGGAGTAACGACTTCCACTTCAAGCGTTCAGACAACAACGGCAAAAGTAGCAGCAGCAGTAGTAGCAACAACAACAACAACAATAACAACAACAACAACAACAACAACAACAATAGAAAAAGCAGCGGAAAAAGAGGCAACAACAGCTCGATTTGTCTCGAGCAAAGGGAACGCGACAAGTGGCTTGGCAGCTATACCATATGACCCTGAAAGGGAAACTTCACTAGCCATTCTGTTGGTTATAGCAATAATTTGGATCCTGATTCTCTATGGTTGCTGCTGTTTTTGTGCGTTCTACTTTTGGTGGCGGAAAAAACGTCGAAAGATAAACATCATAAAATCCGTTACAGCGGAAAAACTGCCCATTAGACCTAAAACAAACTTACTGCAGGCTGGTAAAAGAAAAGCGAGAGAGAGTGCAGATATTTCCGTTTCGGAAAACGCACTGCAGTTAAGTCTTTCACAAAACAGAAGAAGTGATGCAGATCTTAAAACAGCACAAATAAGGTTTTCGTGGACCAATGTAAAAGGTTTCCCCAGAAGAAATAGTAAACAGGAAAAACTTGTGGGAGTTCCAGGAAATGAGAGAAGAAATAGCAGACAAGAAAAAATTGGGGGACCCCTTGGAAATTGGAGAAGAAATAGCAGACAAGAAAAAATTGCCGGACCCCTTGGAAATGGGAGAAGAAATAGTAAACAGGAAAAACTTGTTGGACTTCCAGAAAAGGGGAGAAGAAATAGCAGACAGGAAAAATAGAAAAAATTAAGTAATTAGTTAATTAATTATTTAATTCAAAAATACAGAAAATGGCTGACATCTAGAATTTATATTGAATAAAATTTTGACCAGAACGAAACCTGGTATCTTTTCTGAAAGAAAGTTATTCGACATTTTAGAGCAACAACCGGTCAACTGCATTTTGATCTGTTAAAATGAAATTAATTAAACTAATTTGAATTAAATTAAAAATAGAGTAAACGCTAATTTGCAAATTTTTGTAATCACACAAATCAGACAATACAAAGGCAACTAAGTGTATGTGTAGGGGCTGAGCACAAGCTCCCCCTTTAGAATGGCAAACAACATAAGACATACTGTAATGACCTTGGATGACCGTTTGCCCATCTTATCAGTTCGGAAGTTCAGTAGACAAATTTATTTCAGCAAAATGATAGATAATGCTGTTTAGCAAATGTTCGGTAAAAGGCAGACAGTGGGTAAACCATAGGTTATGAGCTATAATTCCACAAATTGGGGGGAAAATATTTTAAAGACACTCATGTATTTCTAACTGTGGGGAGCTAGCGGGCTCAATCCCATAACACAGCTCATAATCTGAGGGTTTTAACCCATTTATTCAGGCTGGATGAATATATTCTACGATCGATATCGCTAATAAAAGAACGGCTGAACGGATATGTTCTGTTGATTGATATAATAAAGAATCTGAATTTCGACTGTTTGTGTTGGTTTTGCTCCCAGGCCTAACACCACGTATTTCTAACTGTGGGGGGCTCAATCCCTCAACACAGCTCATAATCTGAGGGTTTTAACCCATTTAATTCAGAAATAAATGGATGTGTCTGTTTTCCGGTCTACCACTGAACCCTGATTTGCCTACGCGGTTACATACGCAAGTACACCGTTTCTGACACTGTAAAATGCAGAACACGCATTGCAAAGTGAAATCTTTCCAATCTAAAGTCTGACAAAAAATAGTTGCACCACGTGCCAAAACGAAACATGTGATTCCGCTAAGAAAAGAACAGATTTTACTATCAAGAGTACATCAAGTAGTCGCACATGAGTAACGCAGTAGTAACACTAAAGTATTAAGTTTTAGTGACACTAAAATAAGTAACGTATCTAGCTTTTACCAGACTAGAATGTTGATCTGTCAAAGGGCGATAGTCTCTGGACAAACATTTTTCTACTCGAATTTAATTTAAAAAAATTATCAGGAGAAATGTTTGAGATCGTAATCTGAACGTGAAGATTTGATAATCGGTTAGCACATTTTATGGAGAAAATGGGCAAAAGTTAACAAAAAGTAACACCTGCCACCTGCGTACACAATGCGGCAAGTCTTATTCTCAGATACCCCAAGAAGAACAAACTAGAAATAAGAAATAGGGCTTATTTTAGAAAAAAATGGTCATTCCCACTGTAGAAGTAAAAAATAAGAAAGTGAAGATAGGCCTGTTATTATTTAAAAATCTTTTCTGAAATGAGATGTTAAATTTATTTTAGGTTAGAAAATAAGCATTAAGGATTTGGCCAATCAGAAGCAAGGGCTATTTGGAAAACGAGAAGCTAAGCCCCGCCTTCCTTTCTGCTGATTGGGCAATTCAAATATAGTTCTGTACGTAAAGTGATGTAGCGTTCGTAGTACCAAGAGCACATAATAAAAAAAGTATGACACTCGCCCCTATTCTAGCTAATAGGCCGGAACGATGCTCCAACCGAAAAAACCCTTTTACGCCTTGATTTCAGGGTGGGGGGTGGCACTCCCCCCTCTACTCAAGACACCACCAAGTTTGTGCTGGTGGTCTGCTGAAACGAGGGGGGTACTCCCTCCTAGTCTGAAATGCAGGCGTAAAAGAGCTATATCGGGCGGAGTATTGTTCCGACCAATTAGGTAAAATAGGAAAAAGTGTCACACTCTTCCCTATTATGTACTTACGTTTGAATTTTTGCCTAAATTGTAGACCCGCCAATCTAATAACTGCTTTAATTTAATTGCTCGGGCTTATTTTCTACTTCTGCACTCTGCACTGTGAACGCTTAAGAATTTATTTATAATTTCTCATTTCTGATTCAAGATTTCTACTTCTTATTTTAGCCCATTATTTCATATTTCTATTTCCATTTTGTATTTCTTATTATTTATTTCAATATAGTGAGAACAGGCCATTAACATTTGGGTCAAAAAGGCGTTTAACATGTTTTGCAACTAAAGAAAATGTATTTTGCAATTTTTTAAATTCAATGGTCGACATTACCTTCGTTTACAAATTTAACTTTACGTTTCGCACAGAATTAACTTTACCCTAAGCTTACCTCTGGTTAAAGGTAGCCTATCTATGTAACTTCAACTTTTGGAATACGGCCCCAGCTTTTACAGAAAATATCTGTAATTATCAAAAAAATCGTTTCTGATTACATTTAAAATAATTGTAATCCTCTCAATAGCGACAGCTTTTTTTATACAGTCTTTTTGCTAATAAGTTAGGAAAGTTTTGTCTAAAAATAATGAGTGCTATGTGCATCATTTATGTACCTATTTATGTAGTATTTTTTCATAAATTCTACTTTTGTTTTCCGTATTGACTTGTGTTAAAGAAATCATACACAAACAACAAGCAGAAGCTGTGTGCAAAAGGTGTTCTCAGTAAGCACTAAAGTTCATTGGGCCTCGGTAAATAGGTAAACCATTTCAAAAATTTGCAGCGCAGCAAAAAATTTTTGTAAACAGTGTGGGTCATTTATGTAGCACTAGAACAGCAACCTGTCTGCAAAAACGTAATATCAATCTCACGTTGAAACCAACGAGTAAAATACTTTTCCGTTCCAGATTGTTTCAAAAACCTACCCGCGTATTGACTGCTACTGGCTACTGAATTGACATACTGGCTACTGAATTGACATTGCTACTGAGATTTGATGCCCTTTATGTACACTATCTAATCTATGTACCATACATGTAACAGCAAAAAATTTTTGGGTACCCTTACCCACTCCCTATATGAGACCCCTCACTCCTCAGAGTCTACTGATTTTTACCAACCTCTCCCAAAACGCAATTTTCACTTTTTTTGACCAAAAACAGCAATTTCGACAATTTTTAGGCAAAATTTTGGAAAAAATAGCTTATTTTTTATTTGTTTGTTCCTTGTTTGGCCGGAAATTTTTCGCACGCTGGGACCCTCCCCCTTCTTTAACTCGGCGGGACTCCCCTCCCTCCCCCGGAAACGAATTTTGAAGGACCTTCCTCCCATCCCCCCAACTTACATGCAAGCTATCTACATATATCTCCCACACCTACTAATGCTTCACGGTGCTTTCCCGTGTTGCAACACAATCCTGACCTCCGAGTACAGCTCCTGAATATTTTAGTTGTAGACCTTATCCACTACTTCATAGTAAGTTGTGGTGTCCTATACTTGTGATTAGCATTTACCAACGTAAGTATTGTAGGGTCGATTAAAAAAAGGGACGTTGATGTAGCACGTTTCTTCTTTGAAAAAAATAAAAATTTTCACGAGACGCACGTTATTTGCTGCACGGCCTCTGTGAATGACAACTGACAAACGCTTGCACAAAAAACACATCTGCGTCAATTTTTATAACGGTAATTGCTGAACTGTTCACTGAATTTACGTCTATGACGTCTTGGCGGTGACCAATGCACGTATATCAGAGTGCGAGATTAGCTTGCATAAACTGTGTATGAGCTTTGTGTTCGGCAACAACACAGTATCTACAAAAACAATGCGCAAGCTGTGAGCGCAATTCCTGTGCCTTGTGCATGGTTGTACTACCCACTGACACAATCACTGTCTCGATGTGTGGAATAGATATGTAAAAAATTCATTTCAAGTTAAGCCTAGTGTGAGTATTATCGCACTGGTTATTGAATATTTTATGAAATTTAGTAAACATATTCATACAGAGGTGAATTTGATGAGTTGAGGTCAGGTGAATGGATTTTTGCTACAGCCCAACAGGTCCTTAATTTTGATTTTGGAATCGTAACACAGTGCTAGCGTTAAAGTTTTTATGTGCGGCGTGTGTTTTACACGTCGGCATCCGTAGATTTGCATCTGTCACCACCAAATGCCTTCTATTTTCACATACTCGTCTTCTTACATTATATGTTCAGCGGTAGGCAAAAATGCAAAAACCAAACAAAAGAATGATACACTAGGAATCCAAGTAGTCACCTCATGGTTAGAAACCTAACACACTAACGACTCGACCACACGGACTCCTGAATTTTTACGCTTCTACATCAAGTAAAACTTATTCACAGTACAGTTGTGCCTGCTTCAAAAGTGATACAAAACAGACCAAATTAAAACTAATAAATATTTAGTATTAAAAAGGGCTGTAGAGTATGTACATTGATTTAACTTTTGGAATGAGATTCTGCAGTTTTAGTGGCTATTTATAAAAACTGGATTAGGTAAGTGTATATTAACTGGTCCAACAGGTTTACGATGGCCGCTGGCCAATGTACTTGAAAGTGTATATGTGGAGTCTTAGACGACTACAAATCAACTGTTTACTGTAGTTCTTAGTACATTGAGTGAACATATCTCCGAAAGTCACTTTTTAATTTTTTAAACACTACGGGTGGAATTCTAGAAGGGTGATTAAGTTAGTCAGTGATTAAAAGAATAACGCGCGTGCAGAATGACATCAGGCGAGTCTATTCTCAGCGTGTAGAATTCGTAATGACAAAACGTAATGAAAGAACGTTTAACGACTGATTAAGTTAGTCACTCGCTAATCACCCTTCTAGAATTCCACCCTACATCTTTTCCCTTTCTTTTTTTATTTTCTAACTCGTCTTTCAAATTGATCATTGTAGGGGTTGTATATTTCCGGAGGACGGCGTTCTCGGGTAGATCGTCGAGGCCGTAGTGGCTGTGGTACGACCGGCTGATTAATGTTGTTTTCGTCATTCGGGCCTTCGCGTATATCTTGCGGATCAACTGGACCTTCAGTTGTTTCCCAGTCTTCTGGCCTTGCTTTATCGTCTTCAAAAAATGTTATCTTCTTGAGCGCTTGACCTTTAGGATATAGTGCCAAAGAGCGGCCATTCCATATCTGACCATTTTCTAATAAAAATGTGTTTTTTTGTACTTGCTTGGCAACTTTTAAAGGCCTGGAAAACGACGAAGCCCCTTTTGGTTTTGTCGCTAATTTGAATCTCACATAATCGCCAACGTTAATGTTAGACTTTCTCAGTGGGGCTGTTTTGAGGTGTTTCGTTGCTTTTGAATACAGCTAGAGCTTCTTTTTTACTTACAGAGTAACTTTTTTCCGGGGTAGACAAAGTCCTTGAAGCAAAAGCCACAACTCTTTCGGCACCTCCTTGGATTTGACTTAGTACCGCTCCCAGCCCAACGTCTGATGCATCTGTCGATACAATGGTTTCAGCCGAAGGATCAAATGTAGATAGTTCTGGAGCAGATACAATCATTTTCTTTAATTGTTGGTAGGCATTTTCACACTCTGGTGACCACTCCATTTCTTTTGAGGCTGTGGCTGCAAGATCTCGCAGTGGTTGAGCAACAGTAGAAAACATTGGCACAAATCACAAACAGTAAGCACACATTCCAAGAAACCTTTTGAGTTCTTTGCTGCTTTGCGGTTTTGGTGCTTCCACAATCTTCTGCACATTTTTTGCACATGGTTTAATACCTTGGTTTGATATCGAGTGACCAATAAAATTTATTGAATCTTTGTTGAATTCACATTTTTCAAATTCCACTCTAGCATTGGCCTTTTCTAGTTTGGAGAGAACATTGTGCAATCTTTTATCGTGTTCTTTTTGATCCGAGGCAAAAATCAGAATGTCGTCCTGATAGACGATGATGCCTTTCACTCCAGCCAAAATTACTTCCATAGTTCTTTGAAAGTTCTTTGGCTGCAGTCTTTAATCCCATGGGCATCTTTTTATAGCGATACAATCCATTCTCAGTCAGGAATGCAGTGTAGTTCCTGTTCTTTTCGTCTAGTTTTAACTGGAAGTACGCTTTTTTTAAATCAATCTTACTAAAAACGGTTTCTCCGTGTAGTTTGTGCAAACTTTCTTCGACGCCAGGTAGTGGATACTTATTGTTGACAATCACATTGTTGAGCTGTCTTAGATCACAACATATTCTCAACTTCCCATTGGGTTTCGGGGCAACAACGAAAGGATGAACCCAATCTGCTTTTTCAACTTTTTCTATAACTTCGTCCTTTTCTAGCTGTTCCAGTTCTTTGTTTACAGTCTCTTTAAGCGCCATGGGAATTTTTCTCAGCTTTTGGATAACCGGTTTTGCGTTGTCCCGTATCTGTATGCTGTGAACAAACCCCTTTAGGGTGCCCAACGAATCTGAAAACAAAGTCTTGTATGTGCTTTTCAATGCTTCTTTGGTGACACCGAAAACTTGAAATGATGCACCATCAAGTCGTAAGCCCAACTGCTTAAACAAATCCAAGCCCAAAATGACTTGGCCACCTTTAACCACATATATTTGATTGGATACAATTTTGTTTCTATACTCGACCCTGGCCAAGAAGTTGCCGACAACTTGGAGGGGAGTTTTGTCAAAGTTGAATAGTTTAGACGTTGTTCTTTGTAAAAGCACATCACTGAACAGTTTCTCGTGAATCGCTTGTGGTATTAGCGAAACTTGGGCCCCCGTGTCAACTGTCATCGTAAGCGGTACGACTGCTGAGTTTTCAGTTGACATCAAAACTTTAACTTTCAAAAATTTTTTATTGGCCGACGAATCTATGTTCATTATCTGAATTTCGTTGTCACTATCACTTGTATCAGCGATTTCTACGGTATGTACAGGCTTTCCTTTTCCTTTGTTCCTGCATACTTTTGCAAAATGGCCCTGTTTCGCGCAGATGTGGCAAGTTTCAAAGCGAGCTGGGCACTTCACACCAGCTTCGTGAACTTTGTATCCGCATTTCAAACAATCATTCTTTGAATTTGGTGGTCTAAAACCACGTGGCTGGTATGTCTCTTTAGGTTTACTACTCTGAAACACATTAGTTTTTTTACCAACAACATTCACTGTAGCCCTGTCGGCGGTCGTTGGCGACTGCATCTTTCTCGCATGCTCTTGCGCTTGTTCAATTTGTTTAGCAATTGTCAATGTTCTCTGCAGCGTCAAGTCTGACTCCATTAATAACCTTTCGCGAATCCTGGTTGATCGGGTTTCCCAAACGATCACATCCCTGATCATATCTTCTTCCATGTTGCCGTAGTTGCAGTCTTTAATCAGTCCACGTAGAGCTGAATACCACTCCTGAGTAGTTTCAGATGACAATTGCCGTCTTTGTCGAAAGGCATATCTCGCTGCGACAACGTTCACTCTGGGAGCAAAATGTTCCTGGATGGGCCTGATGACATCTTCCAACAGCAAATATTCTTGTCCTGCAGGGACAATTGGAGCAGGCAAAGTCTTTGCGATTCTTTGCCCCTCAACACCAAGGCAATGGCGGAAAATTGCAATTTTCCGCGGCTCAGGAAAATTGACATTTGTGGCACCAATTGCTTCTAAATAGTTATGCAGAATGTCTATCCACTGATCCCAGGGAACTGCAGGGCTTCCTGGAGTTTCTAAGAAACACGGTGGAGGGTTGATTTTATCCATCAAAAACCCTCGTCGCCAATATGTGGAGTCTTAGACGACTACAAATCAACTGTTTACTGTAGTTCTTAGTACATTGAGTGAATATATCTCCGAAAGTCACTTTTTAATTTTTTAAACACTACAGTATGCTTTATACTTACTGAAGATTTTGCCGCAGATTGAGCTTGTTTAATTTGAGATTGTTGCGAGATTTCAAGTGAGTTGACGTTTTCATCTTAGATTTTAATTACAGTGGTGCATAAATTGTGAACTACACAAAAACCGATGTCACACACACACACAAACGCATACACACATGCTGACAATGAAAACATACCATACCATGTTTTCATTCGCTCCACACACTTTTGCAAACTAATTTGCATAATAGTATCAATGTGTGTAGTGAGCACTGAGCACTTGACATATATACATAGTACACACTAGCAATACATACAATGTGCAGAGGCAGTCTAGGGAGCCTGGGTATCAAGAGCACGTACTGTGTGCTTTGGGTATTCTAAATGAGCTGCTGCGCCACCAAAGTAGGGTTGTTTCAATTATGGAATTATTTTCAATTTCAATACCATTATCAATTTTTTTACTAATTATTTTCAATTTCAATACCATTATCAATTTTTTGCCCAATTATTTTCAATTTCAATACCATTATCAATTTTTTACCCAAATATTTTCAATTTCAATACCATTATTAATTTTTTCTCGAAATATTTTCAATTAAATATCAATGTTTGAAATATTTTCAACTTTAATTATTTTTCAATTTTTTAGCGTAACTGCTGAAGTGCTGAGGCATTCTTCAATAATTAATATTATTATAGCTGTTTGCAACTGTTCATCTATAAACACAAAAATACGCAAAATTACACGCACCGCGACCGCGCACGCACCTACGGTACTTGAACAAACAGACTCTAACATGTGGCTTTTTGATCTTCGCTAGTGTTACGAGAGTCGTAGAGAGATCGTAGAGAGATCGTAAAGAGATCGTAAAACCGTCATTCGAGAAAAAATTATTGTAATGGCAGACCGCGGGCAAATTTCTAACTACAAAGTTTGTTTATTTGAAAGCGTGCAGTTCAAAACCAAAACCCGACAAAATAGACAAAAGTTAGTCCAAATACTAAAGTTCGTGTAAAGCTGAGAGCACCTCACTAAACCTAAAAGAGCACTGGACACAATTGGTGCCTTAGAATTTGCGGCAACACACGATTTTAACCGTCAGTGGATAAAGATAAAACATAAAGATTTGCATCGGGGTAGATTTTCCGGAGGAAAAATTCACACCAATTATATAATTTGACTGTTTTGAACTTAGTTTTGCAAAACTGGCGATTTTGTCGGTAGCTGCATTTTGTCTGAGTTTCGTTCAGTGTAGCCGGCTATAGTCAGGGGTCGATTCATACTTTTCTACGGACATTGGTGGAACAGTTTGTCAAACGAATGACCGGACGTTCGGCCCAAGTGTAGTGTCCTACACTGTTAACTTTGTTGCAAATTTGCCAACTTGGCCAACTTGGCCAACTTAAGTTGGCCAACTCAACTTGGCCAACTTGGCCAACATAAGTTGGCCAACTCAACTTGGCCAACTTGGCCAACTTAAGTTGGCCAAATCAACTTGGCCAACTTGGCCAACTTAAACTGGCCAGCTCAACTTGGCCAACTTGGCCAACTTAAGTTGGCCAAATCAACTTGGCCAACTTGGCCAACTTAAGTTGGCCAACTCAACTTGGCCAACTTGGCCAACTTAAGTTTTTTCAAGTCAGTCAGTTAATGAAAATGAAAATTTAAAATGTAAACTTCGAGATTTGAACTTGACTTTATTTCAAATAGTGAAAGTATCGGATGTTCTAGTTGGCCAAGTTGGCCAACAGAAGTTGGCCAAGTTAGCCAACTTGAACATCCGATACTTTCACTATTTGAAATAAAGTCAAGTTCAAATCTCGAAGTTTACATTTTAAATTTTCATTTTCATTAACTGACTAACTAACTTAAGTTGGCCAAGTTGGCCAAGTTGAGTTGGCCAACTTAAGTTGGCCAAGTTGGCCAAGTTGATTTGGCCAACTTAAGTTGGCCAAGTTGGCCAAGTTGAGTTGGCCAACTTAAGTTGGCCAAGTTGGCCAACATAAGTTGGCCAAGTCAGCCATTGAAGTTGGCCAAGTTGGCCAAGTCAGCTGGCCAACTTGACCATTTTTAATAGCACAAGACCAGGACGGTGTGCCCCCGGATGTGCCCTCAAAAGTTTTTTAAAATAAATTTTAATGTCTTTTCAGATTTATTTATTTCTCATTATCCCACATTTAGGCAGAACAGTTAACAATTCTTTGAAACAAAACTAACTAACTATGTATATACATCAACAGATTAAGTTGGCCAAATTTGGCCATGTAGGACACTACACTTGGGCCGGACGTTCAAGTGTACTGAACGAAAGAACGGCTGGTCAATTCATACATACTTTCGGCCATTCAGCCGTAGGTATGTACATATGCCCGTTCATCCGTTGTGTAGTTGTGTACTAAACGGCACATTTCATTTCACTTTCATTTTATTACCCATACCTTCGAAATTCATAGTCTTTTGTCTAGTCTAAAGTTATCACAGCCGATATGTCGATAAAAATAAATAAATAAAACTGCATAAAAATAAATACATTGATTGCCAAAATTGCCAGTTTTGGAAAAATAAGTTCAAAACAGTCAAATTATGGTTGGTTGGAATTTACCCCCAGGAAAATATACACCGGTGCAAATGTTGCGGGGGGAGAATTAACACCGGGGTAATTTTTCCGTGGGGAAAATTTACAAGGGGGAAAACTTACACCGTGACAGCGGGACCACCCTTCCCCTGCATAAACTCATTTTTGACATCCTCCCCTTCGAAAAATAACTTTTATATTACCTTTTTTGACCCCCACTCCTTCAAAAAATAACTCTTATTTTACCTTTTTGACAAAAAAACATAGATTTTAACAATTTTTGGCAGAAATTTAGTTAAAAATTGCTTGAATTTTACAAAAAATGCCGTTTTTTTTCAAATTTTGGCTAAAATTTTGCTATCGCCGGGACGTTATCCCTTTTGTCCCCCTGGCGGGATCCCTTTCCCTCCCCCGGGTCCGAGTTTTGGTGATATTTTCTCCCTATTCCCCCAACTACATGAGGTTACTAATCTAACAAACTAACCACTCGACCACTCAGTTCCAATGCTTCACCGCCAATAATAATCTATACATTAGAAATCGACGATAGTAGGTAGGTAATGCGTAGCGTGCTTTCAAACTGACACAACTTAATTTGCAATAGAACTTGCAAGATAAATTCGCAATTATGTATAAGTACACATGAAGTTAAGTATTTAATCTTTACTCATTACCTACCTTCCAAGTTGCATGCGACTGCCGAAAGCGTTTGGCTGAGATTTTGCAGTTTCAATGGGTTTAAAAGGAGAGGCTTTTCTTAAGAAATTTGCAAAGTTTATTTAATAAGGTATTTTAAAGAAATCGTAATCTGTTTACAATAACAAAGGTTCAAGCTGATAATGAAGAGCAAGAGACCTACGCTGAATTGAAATCAAAAATTGAAAATAGGCAATTTCAATATCAATTACGTTTCAATCATGGCTGTTCACTAACACATGCTACATGCACAAACAGGCATACAGACTAGACTTCGTTCCAGCAAGAGTACATAATAGGAAGAGTATGACACTCTTCCTATTATGCCTACGGGCGTGCGTCCAATGCGCAGCGCGAAATAGCCCGTTTATGTACGGTTTTGAGGGGGGGTACCCCCCCCTCAACTGAAGACCCCGTACTCAACTGAGGGGGGGGTACCCCCCCTCAACTCAGTACCCCGTCTTCAGTTGAGGGGGGGGGTCCCCCCCCCCCCCCTCATTTCAAGACACTGCCAATGCCTTTTGGTGTTGTGCTGAACTGAGGGGGGGGGGGTAACCCCCCCCCCCTCAACTGAAGACGGGGTACTGAACTGAGGGGGGTACCCCCCTCAACTGAAGACGGGGTGCTGAGTTGAGGGGGGGGGTACCCCCCCTCAGTTGAGCACGGGGTATCGAACTGAGTAGGGGGTACCCCCCCTCAGTTGAGTACGGGGTCTTCAGTTGAGGGGGGGGTACCCCCCCCCCCCTCAAAACCGTACATAAAAGGCCTATTTCGCGCTGCGCATTGGACGCGCGCTGCTAGGCATAATAGGAAGAGTGTCATACTCTTCCTATTATGTACTCTTGGTTCCAGCCATGCCGTGAAGTCAACCAAGCCAGCATAATTGATATTGAAATTGATTTCAATTTCATTTTCAATTAAAATATTTTCAATTTCAATACCATTATCAATTTTTGTCCAAATTATTTTCAATTTCAATACCATTATCAATTTTTAAGCTAATTATTTTCAATTTCAATTTCAATTAATAATTGATATTGAAATTGAAATTGAAAGTGGGTTTCAATGATTAAATGAAATCATTGAAACAACCCTACACCAAAGACAACTTAACAGTTTAAATAATCAAGTTTGCTAGACAATAAGCACAATAATCAAGTTGATGTTGAATGATGTTGAGTTGTCGTATGACCTACAATGGCCTTATGACGGCCATTCAATAATTCGATCGTTAAAATATCCGCTATATTGCGATATTTTTCTTTATTGCATCTCTTGTTTCTCTCCTTTGTTCCATTTTTCTCTTTTTGCTTTTATTTTTCCTTTTTTTGACATTTTCGTGCAACTGCAATAAAGGCTTAGCTGTAGCTGCAAAAAATGCTTGAGACAAGAGGTTTATTCAAGACAGCTGGTGTTGATTCAGGATAACATTAAAAAATGAACTTCTTCAATTGTCACCGATGTGAAAAAACTTAGTATTAACGCATGCATTCGTACAATGCATAAAGAAATCACATGTGTTGTAACATCAGTACAGGTCCGAATGTAATGTTCACTAGTGATATTTCGAACATGGTAGAATACCTTCTGTTGATGTGCGTCCTACTAAACATCATGACTTACGCTCAAGGCAGAACAATTATAGTGATATGTCATCACTCCTTTGTGAACGGTTCGGTAAATCGATGTGCTTTACTAGCTACACCTGGTCAATTCAACTATCTAAGCTCATTCAAATATATATCGTTCGAAAACTATAAACGGTGCCCCAACTTCAATAGAAGACCAGCGTCGAAACAGTATATAACGATTCACAATTGGAACGATGGCACAAGCAGCATTAATCAGAGTAACGTGAGAGAGAACTATGGGAATTTGGGCAGAATTGATTCAGTGATCATCGAAGACAAAGACTCTTTTATTTCTTTCACCATCTCTGGTAGTAAGAAGTCTCAGCGAATCGATTTGAAATTGGAAACATGTTCAATCTGTGGAACGACTATTCGGCTTTTACATCTTGTCCTTTGGCAAGGTCCTAGGATTGCCAAACCACACGCGTTGATTTTGGACAGTAAGTGAACGACTTAATTGCTCTATTGTGAATTAATATGAATGAAATAAGACTAGTATTACTATAAACTATTATATACTACTACCATACATAAACTATAATGATATGTAGTTCAAGTTGTTCTGGTTTAAACATTACAAAGCAGAAAGGTACAGGTGGATATTACAATTGAGAGTTTTACATAGTCGACACATGCAGTACATACCGTATACAGATTGAAACTGGTTACAGAACACAAATGTAACTGTGAATATAACAACTACATATGAAACAATCGTTATATGTACCACGATCCATTCTAATCAGTAGTACAACGAATTGATTACTGTTAAAACTTTCCCTTTTACTCATTTACATGGTATTTATTACTGGAGTATTAGTGTTTTAATACGCCACCAGCCATAACCGTCACGAATTAGTTTTTTGAATGATCGGTGCTATACAAACGTAGGAGCATATTTTTTATAGGTAAATTCAAACAGACACTGTGCTCCGTGATTCCAAGCTCAGCAATGCAATCAGCAACAGCAACAACAACATCAAAAACAACAACAACAGCAACATCAACAACAACAGCATCAACATCAACATCAACAACATCAAAAACAACAACAACAACAACCACCACAACAACAACAACAACAACAACAACAACAACAACAACAACAACAACAACAACAACAACAACAACAACAGCAACACCATCAACATCAGCATCAACATCAACATCAACAAAAACCACAACAGCAACATCAACAACAACAGCAACAACAACAACAATAACAACAACAACAACAACAACAACAACAATAACATTAACACCAACAAAAAGAACCATGACAACAACAGCAAAAACAAATGTCAGCAAAATGGCAACAGTAACTGCAACAGCAACTACTGTAACACCATGTACGAATAGTTCCTCATCAGAGACTGAATCTATCATGGCTGTTATGGCAGGTGTAATCTTTCTAGGAGGCTTGATCTGTGGCTGCGTTTTTGGAGTGATATATTACATAATTAGGAACCGACAGAAAAACAAGGCGAATTTAGGGAAGGGGAAACTTCGTCGAAGTTTTGGCAAGGTCGACTCCAAGAGATTCGAAATAAGAAGAAAATCGCAAAGTGACAAAAAAGTTGTATTTCGAGATGAACCGAAGGAGAGGAAATCCATTTCAAAATCGCCGACAAAAAGCGACACCAGAAAAACGTCAACTAGCGCAAAACCACACCAGCTACGTAAAAAGCGCAGTTCGCAGTCACCGAATTCTAAACAAAAGAATTTTAGACTTGCTAAAAAAACTGCTAGTTCAAGAGAAGAGAGTGTTTTACAACCATCAACTTTTAGAACGGATAAAAAAACCATTGGGCCCAGTGATATACTTGACGCTGCTAAATCTTTTCTCGAAGAGCTAAATCCTCAGTCTTTGAAATCTACTAGCAGAATGGAAAAGAAGGAATTGCCGAAGTCGTCGACAACCACTATAAAAAAACTGAACTAGTGGCAAAAAAATGACAAAATATCTTTTGCCCTTCTCAAGACTGATTCGAACTTATCCGTATCTAATTGAGCGCAAACAATTTTGTGAGCCAGTACTCAACGAATAATAATTAGATAAATTATTTTATAAAAGTAAAGTAAAACTTTTATATATCTTATAAAAATATTTTATTAGTTTTAAAATTTATAGTTTTAATTTCACGTCTGAAAGTTTTATTCGCCAGTCATTTACATTTTTTAGTAACGGACAAGCGGCCATAGCTATGGAGTATGGACAAGTATGAGTTGGAATTCGGCTTGAGTATGATAATATGTGCTTCCTCGTTTTGTAAAGTAAATCTACTTGTTCCACATATGTAAATGTCAAACTTATCTCATACAATTCAATTTTCCCCATATTCCTGCTGAGAAACAAAATGTCAAATTTGCAGACAAAACGTGAAGAACTTTTAGATCAGATCGAATCATCTGTTTCAATTTTTCAATTTTGCATTGTATAAACTCGCATAAACTGTAAACTTGAATAGATTCACAAAGACAGATTTGAACTTTCAAGCAAGATTCTCATAGGTTTGTTCTCACAGACGCTTCTGTTTTTTGTAGCAAGAGGCCATAATAAGAAGAGTATGCCACTTTCTGGACACCAGCTTGACATGATGGGGGGGGGCAAGCCACCCCAGAATTGAGTTTCCGGACAAGCCCCCCCTGATGGGTGCTGAGAAAAGGTGCCCGAAAACTCAAAAAATGCCTCAGATCTCTGTAAAATGCTTCAAAACTGATCAAAACTAAAAATGTCGCTAATAAGTCACAAAAAAGATAGTCAAATATAGCAAAAAAATCCTCTTAGCCTAAAGCCAAAACTGAAAAATTTTTGCGTTTTGTCAGTTCAAGCCACCGAAACGTCGCGACAACCCCCCGCTACAATTTCGAAACATCCGTATTTCATTGCAATGCATTGCATTGCAAACAATTGTTTCGTAATTTTGCCGTTTGAACGGACATATGGCTGTAAGGCTCGATCAAGAGTGCTCGATTCATACTTACAGCCGTATGTCCGTTCAGTCTGCAGAATGACGTCACTAGCAGCCTAGTGCAAAATTAGCCAGCACCCGTGACGTCATTATTTTGTCATTTTGTCGGCTGAACGGACAAACGGCTATAAGTATGAATTGACCTTAAGTATGAATCGGTCCTTAAAGCAAGAGTACAAATTACGGGTCCCATAATCAACTCTTGCTATTTGCAATTCGTCACAACTGAAAACTGTTCCTAGCAACGTGAGTAGAATTATATACTATTAAGTATAATTATGTATTAATAAGTACTTAAGTTTAGTAATAAGCACTAAGCCTGTAATTAACCGTTAAGAGACGATAATTATAACTATCCTCAGAGATATTATTCAAATTTCAAAGAAACAAATTCAAATGTTCCTACTGCAGTACAGGAAAGAACTTTGAAGTTTGAATTGATAAGGTCAGTTGAGATCCGACTTTTATACTCAATTTTTTAGGGTAATTGTTAAACTGTAATTAAATATAATTCATTAGTGTTCTTATTACTTCATTTAATGTATAATTACGGTCATGTTTGTTGAAATGAGTTGTTCCTCCTACAAGCTACGACCATAAATAAATTAAATTGCGTTTATTTCAGCACCGCTATGGTTCGTGTTAATGTGAGTTCCATTCACTACATTCGAATTCCAATATTCTCAAGCTGTTATGCTAGCGAAGGATTATTTCAGCTTGTAGGCAACAGTTTGATTCTAATGGCAATTTGGCAGAATAAGGGATTACACCGCAAAGAATACGTTCTGCCGTTGAGTCTAGCCGTTGCAGATGGGATTTGTGGTATTGCCATGACTAGCATGGGGGTTTGGGGTATAACGGCTGTGGTATCGGGTCTGTTTGGAACGCTGCGGTCAAGATCTCATTGTATTTGGTACCCCCATGTGGTATTTTTCATAATCGGTGAATTTGCCGTTCCAACGCTGCCAGTGTTAATATCTATCGATCGCTGTATTGCTTGTATTAGCATAAAATGGTATTCAAGGCTAACCTCAAAACTATGGGTCGTAGTTTGCACTGCAGTGGCGTTTTGCAGTTTTTTCGTTCTTGCAGTTGCTATTTCACTGAGTTTTAATGATCATAAACCCCGAATTCATGCTCTTTGCGGAAGCAACCCGTCTCTAAACCCAATACTAGATCGAGTTTACACTTTTTACCAAATGACAGCAAGTATTCTAAGCGTGCTTGTTTATTGTCTAGCTTTAACTGCGTTTCGCGATTGCAGTGCAGACTTGAAGTTATCGAATGAAATGGCCTCAAAAAGGGATCGTCAGCAAAAAGTCACCAAAACTTTGTTTAATGTCATTTTATGCACTTTTTTTCTATACGTTATTCCTAAAACAATGTTTTTTCTAACACGATCACTACCCTTTAAGTATTTAGTCTGGGTTGTGCCCATTAATCATTTAATTATCAGTCTAAATTCTGCAGTTAACGTTTTTATCTACTATTCTAAAAATGCCGAAATACGAGCTAGCATTCAAACCAATTTAAAAACCATTAAGAGACTGTTTTGTAACCCAAATCCTGGCAATTCTGAAAATTTAGCATCCGCGGCTACCAAAAAAACTCACCCGAGCCAAGACACGCTACGTAATAAGAATAAATCGTGGACTGATCAGTTGAATAATTAAATTTAAGACTTAAGGCTTAAAATTGACGTAATTATCTGCCGACAATGATATAATACCTACAACGTATTTTGTTGCTTACGCGGTAATTTGCATGTCGACAATTATCAATAAAGATTGATTCATACTTACAGCCGGGTATCCGTTCAGTTGGCTAAGTAATTAAAAAAATCACTTCACGAATACTGTATACTGTGTATACGATCTGTGGCGTGATTATCTCATTATTTTTCCAGCTAAACGGACAAACGCCTGTAAGTATAACAAGCCCAATCTGCGGCAAAATTTTCAGTAACTTTGAAGCATAAGTCTTTAAGTAAACTGACCACAGGTCAGTTAAACCTGTTGTGCAGGTCACACTTTTTTAGCACAAAAACATATTTTTCGTTTAATGAGGCAAACCTTCGCAAAATGACATATAATTTGATATTACACAGACCTGCAAAGTAGTATAGTGACGGCATCTCAGCGCACTTTGGGGTGGGTGCATTGGGGTGGGTGCATGCGAATTGGGGTGGGTGCATTGGGGT